>CAAKHB010003409.1:14221-36181 GCA_901007665.1 Aeoliscus strigatus
CGGGTAGTAAACGTTGCTCATTGGCTGCGTTTGTGTACCGTTTGTGGACCGCTTCCTCCAGCTCGTCTGTTTCAGTGTGAAGCTTCAACCAGCTGCTGTGAACTGTGTCATCAATTAATAATCCGTTTTTGTTGCCAACAACTGACGCACGAAATACACTCAGACACACAAATTCACTCTTTCTGGAGCATTTGAAGAACCTGACTGGAACTCACCAGAACCTCTTCAGAGTCTTCTGGGACCTTCTCCAGAACCTGTAGAACCTCTGGAGCTCAAGGACCATGATCCATCTGTCAGTTGGATCAGATGTCAGCTGACTAACCCAATGAACCAAACCAAGGACAGGTCCAGGATGAAACGTGTGTCACAGTAACTGACTTAGTTCGTCAGCATCGACTGGACATAGTTCACCTGGCTGGTTCTGACTGGTGTTTGACCTTTGACCTCAGCCTGAACCTTGATCGAGCAGCTGACCAACGACAGATTCATTGAGTTTCAACGAGAACTTTTTTTTTCTTCAGTTCCAACCATGTTTACTTTCTCTGAGTGTCTGAGTGTGATGCGGACACTTGCTCATGGCTCTCACGTGTGTGTGTGTGTGTGTGTGTGGGCGGCTTGCTGTGAGTGTGTGAGACAGGTTGTCCTGAGCTGTTTTGTGAGACTATGACGATGTGTCAACCGACATATGAGTGTCCGTGTCTGATCCGTCACACAAAGACACGTCTAGACAGACCATCTGACACACACACACACACACACACACACACACACACACACACACACACACAGATGGCTGGACAGAGAACGTGGTTGCACCAAAAACACCTCTGATCTCATGGACGAAGGAAAACTTGAGATCCGACTGCTGCTTTTTCCCATTGAACCCCCCCTCTCCGGGCTGGACTCTCCAGGCTGTCACCGTCGTCTCACTGCAGTGTCGGGTCAGCAGAACCGGTTTGTGGTGGAGAACAGAACCAGATGGAGACGACACTTGAGACAAAGTGGAGACAAACAAAGACGAGAACTTGGGGGTGTGGTGAAGGTCGTCTCTGTTTCCTCCCTGCAGCTAATCTCTCTCTCTCTCTCTCTCTCTCTCTCTCGCTTCCTGTCCGTCTGGACGACCGCAGGCCGCTCAGCCTCCTGAGAATCGGAGTGTTTGCTCTCAGCCAATCGGACGGATCATATCTGACATCTCCTGTCTGAGAACGTCACGTTCCCCCAGAGAAGACACCGCAAATGACAACGACGCATGCTGGAGCTTCACCTCGGTATGACGTCAGCACGTTTCTGTGTACAAAAACTTTGAACAGGAAGTGGTTCACATGCCAGCGACCTTTGACCTCCAGTGACTCTATAAACCAATGACCTTGGTACAAAGTACAGTACGAACCACACACACACACACACGACATGTTTGTGTGTTTTCATCACTCAGTCATCAACATTCATCCACTGGGCGGATCTCTGACGGGCGGTTTCCTGTTAGAAGATAAGACGGAGGCATGTCGAGGAGGAGGACCTGAGGCCTGACTGGTCAACGTGTGCCGATGGAGGAAGAGGAGGTCAGTGGTTGAGTTGTCTCACAGAGTACAAACACTTTGTTTGTGTACGTCCTTTAATGTGAAGCAGGAAACCAAACAAAATAAATTAGATCAGAAAAATGCAACAAGCACATTCCATTTGTACAACAAAGCAACGTTTGATTCTGTATGTACAGAATAAAAAATAGCTTTTTATTCTTTGTCCACTTTGTTCAGTGTCCAGAGTTTGAACAAACAACCTTTAGGCTTTGAGTCGACTTTCAGTCCTCGTCTGTTTTTCTCCTCTGATGGAGAAGCATCTTCTGAAACCAGGACGACAGAACAACCGTGACCAAGAAGGTTTGGAGCGACGACACGGAAATCAGCACACAACGTTGGTTTTCTCCTACATGACAAGTCGACCGGATGCTAGAAGAATGACTGAGGAGGAACCGACGTGAGAAGTGAGAACAAGGTGAGAAGTGAAACATCACATGTGGACGAATTCAAAGTTCTGAACCCAAAGTCACTGAATGAAACATAATTTACAACGGTGAAACATCCAAACACACGTGGAAAGAAGGTCCTCACACACCAGCAAACAAACACAAGTCTTTGGTGTTTCAAAGCAAACAACAAGTGGCAAACATTGACCGCCGCCGCCGCCGCCAGTATGAAGGTCATCCACTGACATCTGGTTCATCTTTGTGACAGAACGAGTCGCCACCGATGTTTACGCGTTTGGTTGAATAAGGGTCGTGGTGTCACGTGACAAAACACTCGCTCAGGCTTCGGAGGAGGAAGAAACCGCTTCCTGTTCGTGGTCCCGCCCCCAAAGCCATCTGACCAATAAGAGCCGACTGCTGGAAACCAGAGCGGTCAGGTTCTGGTCAAATTGAGCAGTAACAGGTTTAAAGATGGGTTTCACCTGTTGGTTCACCTCGGCCTCATCTGGGTCACTTCCTGTCAGCTGACAAGTGCAAAATGACATTGTGTGTGAAGATGAAGGTTTGAATTTGGTCAGAGAAAACCCACACGCTAAAAACAACTAGCATGTGCTACTCCTCTTCAGTGGTTTGTTGTGTGGTTTGTCACAGGGACCGAACATTTTCAGTCGTTGGATCATGTGAACACGAGTCACTGGAGTGCAAAGACGCCATGAAACATCTGTAAGGACGATTAAAAAACACAAATACAACGTCAACGTGGTACCCATGGTAACATGACGTGTTTGGTTCCAGCAGCGGGCCAATGTGGTTCTTTCAAGTATCTCTACACACACACTCACACACTCTCTCACACACACACACACTCTCACACACACACACACACACACACACACACACAATGCGTGTTGCATAGCTCAGACGTTGGCGGTTCTTCAGGCACGGCGTCTCTGGTGTGTCGACTCGCGCCTGAACGTCTCTCCACATAAATACGCTTCCTCCCTCCATTTGTAAAAAAAATATATTAGATTTTCATTTTTTGATCGTTTGAAAGTGCTGTCGAAGCCGGAATGGTGGTTCTGGATGGGACGTGACGGAAGGACAGCGCCATGGACGTGGCGATGAGCGGCCGTCCGCCTCGGCGGTTTACGAGCAGCCACACTCCTCCACGATCATGTTCTGGATGTCCTTCTTGATGATCTTCTGCTCCTCGTTGTAGTACAACATGGACATGGCGCGCAGCCGTGTGGGCACGCAGCACGACCGCAGGTTCTGGAACGGGCTGTACCCCCTCATGCGGTAGTGGCTGATGACCGTGGAGTGGAAGGACAGCGTGGAGCCGCTGATGCTCGCCACGTGGGACGGACACTCGCCCTCGCAGTAGTTGGCGTGGTAACCCGGTGGTGCGATGATCCAGTCGCTCCAACCGATGTCTTTGAAATTGACATAGAACTGCCGTTTGCAACATACGTGGACTTTCCCGTCACACTCCAGACCTCGTTTCCTGCGCCGCCGCAAGTCAGCGCCATCCTCCTGACGCACCACGGCCATGAGGAACGGCCGGTGGGATTGTTCCCGTTGGTTTGCACGAGCTGAAGTCTCTGATCGTCCTGAGACGAGGATGAGTGTGGCACCCGCGTCGGCGCAGAGCGGGCAGGACACATGCAGGCTGAGCACCGGGCTCTCGGCACTCTGCAGGAGAGCCTGGACCGCTGCCGACACGGGGAACGTGTGCCAGCCGCTGCGGCGGGTGTCCACTGTCTTCTCCGCCAAAGGAACGTCGTCCTGAGACGAACGTCCACTGGGGAGCCGGCGCTGCTGGAAGAGGCGGATGGCAACTCTGGCACGGCTGCGGTTGGTCTTCGCCAAACGCAGGAAGAGCCAGACATTGGCCTGCTCCACCAAAGACACATCTCCACCGTCTCTGGACAGGACAAACGTCACCACGTCCGCAGACGCACCTGAGACAGAGACAGACGACGTTAGCTGCAGGTTATCATGGTAACTGTCACTGAGAACGAAGACACACACACACACACCTGATCTGCCTTAAACCATGAGAAGATCATAAAACACCCCAAGGAAAACCTCACACACACACACACACACACACACACACACACACACACACACACACACACACACACAGACACACACACACTTCCTGTTGACTCTGCAGAGGTTTGTCACATAAAGAAAGAAACATAGCTCAGACATGTCTCTGATGTGTGTCAGACGTGTGTCAGACGTGTGTCAGACGTGTGTCAGACGTGTGTCAGACATGTCTCTGATGTGTGTCAGACGTGTCAGACATGTCTCTGATGTGTGTCAGACATGTCTCTGACGTGTGTCAGACGTGTGTCAGACATGTCTCTGATGTGTGTCAGACGTGGGTCAGACATGTCTCTGACGTGTCCCAGATGTGTGTCAGATGTGTGTCAGACGTGTCAGACATGTCTCTTATGTGTGTCAGACATGTCTCTGACGTGTGTCAGACGTGTGTCAGACGTGTCTCTGATGTGTCTCAGACGTGTGTCAGACGTGTCTCTGATGTGTGTCAGACGTGTCAGACATGTCTCTGATGTGTGTCAGACATGTCTCTGATGTGTGTCAGACGTGTCAGACATGTCTCTGATGTGTGTCAGACATGTCTCTGACGTGTGTCAGACGTGTGTCAGACATGTCTCTGATGTGTGTCAGACATGTCTCTGACGTGTCTCTGACGTGTGTCAGACGTGTGTCAGACATGTCTCTGATGTGTCCCAGATGTGTGTCAGATGTGTGTCAGATGTGTGTCAGACGTGTGTCAGACGTGTGTCAGACGTGTCTCAGACGTGTCTCAGACGTGTGTCAGACATGTCTCTGACGTGTGTCAGACGTGTGTCAGACATGTCTCTGACGTGTCCCAGACGTGTGTCAGACTGGTCTCAGAGGTGTCCCTGACGCGGTTGACGTTCCTGTGAGTGTCACCACTGGGTGGTGACTGCAGGAAGTGTGTGTGTCAACAACAATCAGTGCTCGAAACATCCCAGTGAAACATGTGAAATGTGTGTGGAACGGTGGAAGGTGAAGCCCCCATCTCTTTGCTGCAACTAACACCAGCTGCTGATCTCCTCAGTTCCACATGTGGGCAAACATCCATCGTGGTGACACGAGTCCCACGTCTGTCATTGACCCTCTGAAGGACACACACACACACACACACTCAGACCTGTGTTTTCATGTTAACGACAGCCCTGACGCAGCTAACGAACGGTTGGAGGACCAGTTAGTGGTCGTCACTGTTACATAAGATCTTTGCGTCACCTTTTCCTGTCTGAGGTCTGCTGCTTGTGGGCGCAAAGTTTCTGAATGTCAGCAGTGTGTGTGTGTGTAGGTGGTCGTCACTTTAGCAGGTCCATTAACACAGCTGACTGTTCGGGGGCGATAATCTCACTTACATCATCGTCACTTGAGGGAAATAAAATTCATTCACGTTCTCAGAATAGTTTGTATGGTTGGACGTGGAATTTGTTTTAGCTCAGTTAGCTGCTGCTAACACTGCTAACTCCACTAAGACAATGGGAGAGCTGGTAGAGGATGAACACTTACGCCCAAGAAGCAAACCTCCTCTGGTGTCAGCCCAGAGCTTCTGTCTTTGTGCCAACTCACTTCCTGTACACTGCAGATTCCTAGATTGAGCTGTTAGCCTGTACACTGTATGGCAAGATGGCGTCATGTTGTTAGGACTGTGGTAGCAGGGGACAGGTGTGTCAGGGGTGTGTGGAGGAAAGGTGAAGCTCGTTTCCTTCATCGCTGCTAAATGCTCCGATGTGTTTAGAAAGTTGTATTAATGATGATACAAAAGTAAGAACAGGAAGTAGCTCTGCGAACAAGAAGAAATGCTATAGCACGTTAGCATAGGAGCAGCAGCTGCCATCGGGTGGGCGTCGTCTCTTTATGCATATAGTGACAAAGAGGAGCTGCGTCTGCTCGTGTGTGCAAACAGTGACCATCCTAACAAACTCATCCCTCAGTGTGGACTGTCAAGCTGAGCTCTGCTTGTATGGGACAGAAATCTACAGATCCAGTCGACGCCCTGCTCGTCTGTGTTGGCACCACATATGAGTCAGGAGGCTGTTGGTAAACACACACACACACACACACAATCACAAATGTCTCTCTTGTTGTCAAACAGTCAGTAAACAAACGTTTTTAGGAAGCACTGAAGCAGCTGCGCTGTCTGAGAGGACGACAAACTCACTCATCGTCAGCCACAAAAAGACGACACACACACACACAGACACACACACACACACTAGGACAAATGTTCTGAGGAAGTTCAGCACTGTGTTTTGGGGCGGTTCAAAGTGGAGACAGATGGGATTATGTGGAGAAAGACCATGAGGACGGTTCACGCCTAGGATTTTAGAGCCATGCCCACCACAGCAGGACCCACTGATCACGGATCGATCAGGGATCAATCACTAATCAATCACTTAGGGCTGCACCTGTAACCATGAGGTGGAGGGACAGAGAAGTGATCCTTCTGATAAAAATAGACCAGGTTCTAAATGTTCCTCGTCATCTCTGGACGTTCTGCCATGTTCTGATCGGAGCGGATTGATCGATGTTTCCATCTGTCACGTGTTGGAGCATTGGCAGAAGATGGAGCTGCAGGTCTGTGAAAGAGTGAGTCATCTCCTCAAACATAGAACATCTGTGGCGCTGCTCACACATCAAAGAACCCAAACGATGGAGGAACGACTCAAACCGCACACGCATTAGAGAAGACAACAGGAAGAGGAGGAGGAAGAAGGATGGAGGAGGAGGAAGGTGGAAGAGGGAGAGGTTGGAGGAGAAGAAGAAGGATGGAGGAAGAAGATGGAGGAGAAGGATGGAGGAGGTGGAAGGAGGAAGAGGATGGAGGAGGAGGAGAAACAGGAGGAAGAAGATGGAGGAGAAGTAGGAAGGTGGAAGAGGAGGAGGAGTAGGAAGAGGGAGACGTTGGAGGAGAAGGAGAAGGATGGAGGAAGAAGATGGAGGAGGAGGAGATGGATGAGGAAGAGGAGAAACAGGAGGAAGAAGATGGAGGAGGAGGGGAACAGGAGGAGAAGGATGGAGGAGGAGTAGGAAGGTGGAAGAGGGAGAGGTTGGGGGAGGAAGATGAGACAACGAGAGGACAAGAAAGGAAATTGTTTTTTGTGTGAAAAGTCAGCTCAGGTCAGTGAAGCAGCTCGTGGGTTTGAGTCCCCAGAATAGAACCAACAATGATCAGTTGATTCTCCAACACCAGGAGGTTCCACAGAGGAACCGGGGAGTGGAATGTCACTAATGATGTGTTCAATTAAGTTCAATTAGCCTGATTGTCCTCGTGTGTGAGGAGGAGAAAAACTCACACAAAACCATCAAAGATACATATTGTTTTCAAGCTGCTAAACAGAGGTCGACACTTGGTCTCCGCCAAGAATCCTGTCGTCTCTCCCCGCCGCCTAAAACAATTACTGAGTTCCCTGAACGCATCGCTTCTTCCTGACAAAGCACAGAGCGGCTGGTGGCAAACCATTCTCACAGCGGCTCGTCAAAGAAGAAGAACCGCTCCACCCACAAACGTCTCGTCTCACATTCACCCTCTGCTGGCAGAGCAACGACCAGAGAACCTGAGGAACCCTGAGGAACCCTGAGGAACCGTGAGTCATTTCCATTGTTCTCCTAACACAAGATAACATACGTCAGGACTGACAGAGAGACTGCTGATCGATCCATCTGACTTCAGGTTCTTGTCCTCAGATAACACCGACCAGAGGACAAAGATGATTGCAGCCCCGCCCACAGGCTGTGATTGACAAGTCAGCAGTGGCACACACACACACACACACAGGTGTGTGGTGTGGAGGTCAAAGGTGACATAGCAAAGATCAGCTGACCTTCACCTGTCGACAGCTGCGAGTTTCTCCTGACTGGTGACATCACACACACACACACACACACACACACACACACACACACACACACACACACACACACACACTCTTTTACACACACTCTCTCACACTCACACACACACACACACACTCACCAGTCTCAGCGAAGGTGATGATCTCCGTGGTCTCCTGCATCTCGCTGCTGTCTCCGTCCCGTGATGATGCTGCTCCTCCTCCTCCTCCTCCTCCTCCTCCTCCTCCTCCTCCTGCTCCTGCCCCCCGACCTCTGACCTCCGTCTGTCCCTCGATCAGGACGCTGCCGTCCTCGGCCACACGCCCCACGTGAAGTTTGCGCAGCACGTTGAGCAGAGCAGCGCGTGGGACCGGCCGGGTGATGTTGGGTCGGGCGTGAAGGTGCAGCATGTTGAGGATGTGCCTCTTCACCGCCTCCACCACGTCTCGCTGCTCCTCCTCTTCCCTGTCGTGTGCCGCCACCTCACCCGCCGCGCCTTCCTGTCTGCGTGTCCTGGCGAGGGCGCAGGAGGGGCAGTGGGTGGCAGTGTCCGGCGGCAGCCAGTCATTAGGATGCGGCATCAGAGGAAGCATCTGGGGTTCGGACGCCGGCTCCGACGTGCCGCCGCAGCACCGGAGTGTGAGAAGGATAGCGCAGCCGAGCAGAGGGAGGACAGACATGACGACGGAGGGACAAAGTTCTGTCCGACGTCTCTGTAGACAAAGACACAAATTGTCTTCAGAAGTTTGGGCGCTGTAAAGTCGAGTGAACGGTCCCCCTGGGAGACGGGGGAGACAGATGAGTAATCCCTCTGTGGCTGGAGACGAGGAGGCGTCTGAGGAAAGAAGAGAGAAGAAGTGATGATGAATGAAGGAGAGGCTGCAGGAGAGTCCACCGCTGCAGTCACAGGCAGTTGTACAAGTTCTCCAGACGGAGGGAGTTCCTCTCTCTCTCTCTGTCTGTCATGAATGGTGATCCCTCGTTCACTAGTTGAATGAGCAGAGTGGGCCGTCTCTCCTCTCTGCTTTCTTTCCCTCCCTCTGCGTCTCTCTGGCAGCCTCCTACCATAATTATATTTCCTCCCTCCCTCCCTCCCTGTTGTCTCCTCCCGTCTCACTCCATGACTCATAGCCCTTCAACTTTTTACCTCTGTCGTTTCCTCCTCTCTGTGTCTTCTCCCCCTCCTTCCGTGTGGTGCTGGGATTCCTTCCCGCGGGTCAGCTGTGCAGTGACGCATCCACTCGTCCGTCTTCGACTTGTTTAGTCTGGTGACACCGTCGTCGACTCGTTTCCTGATCGTTTCTGACCGAGTTCCTTTGAACAAGTCGGAGCTGGTGGGAGGGAGGTTCACCAGTCAGAGTTGTGAACTCACCCCGGCCCAAAGGTCCCCAT
This sequence comes from Aeoliscus strigatus, assembly GCA_901007665.1. Lineage (NCBI taxonomy): Eukaryota > Metazoa > Chordata > Actinopteri > Syngnathiformes > Centriscidae > Aeoliscus > Aeoliscus strigatus. Next base: position 23,496 of record CAAKHB010003409.1, read on the forward strand.
GGACAGTGTTGGATCCACACATGTCCCGCTCTGGGTCTGCGGCATCGGCGCAGGGTCCGACGCGCGGCGTGTGCAGGTGATAGTGTTGGAAACGGATGAGTGTACCTGGACTCGGTTCCTGCAGGTGAACGGTTCTCAGTGGATCATGCATGAAGAACCATCCATCTCACAGTTCTTCAGGGTTCTGATGGGATGCAGAGGGCTCAGTCAGGGTTCTCAGGGTTCTTCAGGGCGTCGGTCGTCAGAAGCTTGGACCTGAAGGATGTCTCAGATCATCTGCTGGTGTTTATCACTCAGGAGCTTCAGTGGAGAAAAGGTGCTGAGTCAGTGTGCAGGAAGTGGAGATGACGCAGCAATAGGCAGTTGTCAGACGTCTGGGTTCTCCCTCTGTGTTAAAGGGGGAACTCGTCTGCACTTGTTTTTTTAAATAACACATACGCAGCTATCACACTCACTTCACACACACACGGCCTGGACAGGAAGTGAATCGGATGATGTCACAGCTGACACAGAACACAGACGTAAACGTTTCAGGAGAGGAAGTGAGGTCACGGTGTGTGCTGAAGCTCTGTGACCTCAGCAGAAGTTCACTGTGAAGCTGCAGTCTACATGTCTTCTGCTCTGGAGTTTGACCCGTGGGTCGAACTCCCACAAACAAACCAACTCGTCCTTTTGCGGCGTCTCTCTACTGTCGAGTCACCGTCAAGCTGGTTGCTCCTGAACGCTGCGTGCACGTGTGATTCTGAGGCTCCACAGCCGCACGTTCTGACGTCTCAGTTAACGTGTTTTCTACTGGACCTTTGCACCCGATTCACAGCGTGTTGAATTCACCTAACATGATCTGTCACTGCTCACGTACGAAAGACATTCACGTCACGTAACCACGGCGACACGTCTCACCAGAAGGAAATTGTGAACACAGTCACAAAGTTTCATCACCCGTGGTCTGTGGTGCTTCAAAGCTGCTTTGTTCGAGTCAGTCTTTTATTTTGAAAAGCGATGAGACATGACGGCAATGATGTCATCGTGATGAGTTCAGGTGTAGATGAGTGCAGATGTCAGAATCAGAATCAGCTGTTTATGACTCCGAGCCTCAGAAGAACTTTGATGAAGCGGAACAGTTCCATGACGTCACACAAAGATGTACAGACACACACATACACCGGATCAGCAGAGGTTTAAACTGGTTGTTGTGTTGATCATTGTAAAAGTTGTACAATTGACATGAGTAGTTGTAAAGTACTTTGACACACTGTGTGTGTGTGTGTGTGTGTGTACACCTTGAGGACCAGCTGTCACAGGTGTTCCTGTGTCCTCACCTCTCATTCCTGTTTGAACATGGCCACTGCTCTGACCCCAGTGGTCCACCCACTCACCTGACACAAACCTGTGGTCTAAATGTTGAATATCCATCTGATGTGTACTTTACCTGTGGACTGAAGGGGCGGAGGCAGCCAACCACCGAGGGGCGTGTCCCATCAGGTGGGACTGCCGTTTTTTTGGGTCTGACCACAGTTGTCGTTTTAAACGTGCCATCAGCTGATTGTTCACATGATGTCTGATTGTTAGCTGGTGAACATCTGGAGGAGAAGATGTTCAGGCTCAGAGAAGGTTTCAGAGAAACCTCCTGAATCATTCCTGTGTCATATAAACACGATTCCTGTGTTTCCTCTGCAGGTTCATGTCAGTTCACTGAGGCGACTTCTGCATCTCTGTCCTGTCAGCTGCATGCGCTCAGAGGATTCGCTCCTTCTCTCCGTTCACAGAGGAACGCACGGCCCCTTTAAGTTCACTTCCTATAAGTTCAGGCTTCATGAATATTTTAATCTAAAACAGCAGCTTCTCCACTTAAGCTCCTGACAATGACTTCACACCGATTCACAAGTGAGGTAGAAGTCAGCAGAGGACAAACACACACACACACACACATGCACACTTGTGAGTTTGTTCACGTTCCCGTGCAGCTGTCTGATGGCGGCGTTATTCTCTGAGGGTGTCTGACGAGAGAGGAGACGCGTCCTCACTGAGTGAGGTCGCCACGACGACTGAGGTCAGACAAATGGGAACACACCAGACCAGATGGGAGGTGTGTGCGTTGGAAGAAGTTTTGCTGAATTTTCTGACATTTCTTTGTTCATTTCACAAGCAGCTGAGACACAAACGTCGAGTCAGGTGACGTGGAGAAAGACGACATGAAGGAGACTTGTATTCACTCTGTGAACTTCACCTGAACTCTGCTGCGACACACACACAGGTAGGTGTGTGTATGTTTCCATCAGTGGAAACGTGACACAAGTTCAGCTGTGGTTGATCGCTCCAGTTCAGATGTTGGTATGTGCTGCCCTCTGCTGGAGCAGCTGACAACACACAACCTAGTAAATTCAGGAGCGGTGGAACAGATCTGTCACAGACACGTCAAACGTTTCTCAGTGTGACGACTTTGATCCTGCAGCGATCAGAGGGAGGAAATGAACCGATACAAATTTATTGTGACAATCATAACGTTACAAAGACACCGATGTCGGTTTGTTAGTGGATCTGTGAGCTAACGGGCTACACTCAAGATCACCACGTCTGAGCTCAGAACAATCCATGTTCCTACTGATAACCAGTCAATCGATGATCAATAACTGATCACTGTCCTGGCTCACAGCTTCGCTCTGGTCTGGAAGAAGCTCATGACGGCGTTGAAACACTCGTCTGACGTCCAGCGCTCCATCAGACGCTCCACCTCCGCATCGTTGACTGCGTGGAGATGCTGCTTCTCTGAGGAACGAATGAGTTGCTTGGACAGAGACAGCGACTGAGGGGAGAGACGGGTCTGTGTCAATCCACCGTTCACAGGGTGTGTGTGTGTGTCTGTGTGTGTCTGTGTTTACGTTGGGCGGTAGCCTGGCCAGGTTCTTCAGTCGGGTCCAAACCTCCGTCTGGAAGCTGGTGTCAGGAAAAACCTCCGTCACCAAACCCAGTTGAAAGGCCTGATGAGCTGTCAGCTTCTTGTTGAAGAGCAACATCTCTGTGGCCTGAAAACACACAAACACACACACACACACACGTTAGAGAGGGAGACAGGGACACAGAGACAGAGACAGGTGTGTACCTTGGTACTGCCCATTATTCTGGGGAAGGTGTAGGAGGAGCAGCCTTCTGGACTTTGACCCAGCTGACTGAACGGTGTGTGGAAGGTGGCCTGAACACACACACACACACACACACACACACACGTACTGTGGAATCCAAATGTGTCATGTGTCATGTAACACGTGTGTGTGTGTACCCTGTTGGTCGCATACACCAGGTCAAACAGACCCAACACTGTGACTGAGATTCCGACCGCCGGTCCGTTCACCACGGCAACCAGCGGCTTCGGGAAGTCGATGTAAGTTTTCACGTACTTCCTGCGAAAGACGCAAAGACGAGTCTGCAGAAAGGGCGGAGCCTAAGAGTCGGTCGTCAGTCACGCTCCTGACCTGAGCAGCTCGCCGCCCTTCCTGGCCATCTCCTCCACCCCTCCCTCTGGTATCTTGGTGAAGTTGGTCAAATCGTTCCCGCTGCAGTAGAAGTCACCAGCTCCTGCACACAAACAGGACGGATGTGGACGTGGACCCAGGTGGACGTGGGTCTGGTGGACTCGGTACCTGTCAACACGGTGATGACTGAGGCGTCGTCAGCCGCCTGCTCCAGAGCAGAGATGATCTCCAGGTACATCTGAAGATTTCACATCCGACATGAGAAAAACGTTCTGTCGGACGTAAGCGCTCGCAGGCGCGCACGCACCTCGGTGGTGATGGCGTTCTTCTTGGCGGGCCTGTTCAGTTTGATGACGGTGATGCCGTCGTCGGCTGTCACCAGCAGCGTGTTGTAAGCTGCCTCGCCCACAGGTTGTGCAGACACCGGCACAACGCCCCCGCCCTCCGCCTCAACCAGGGAGCCGATCAAATCGCAGTACTGCTGCCGAGCGTCGTCCTGAAGGTTCAGAAGTATTTAAAGAAAACGTTAACATCCTTGATGCCGATTGGCTGTTCCAGGAAACAGTAAACACATCATCAACCTTCCTGAAGGTACTGAAGCCCCCAGTAGGTGGCGCTGGTTCACCTGTGACATGGAGCCCAGAGAGTTCCACGCGTCCCATTTGACCTTGTTGACGAAGTCCAGCATTCCAGGTTTAGGGGTGTTACAGGAGCCCTGGGTGGCCTGAAACGACAAGCCGATCACAATCACGAGCTCTTCACTCGTTTACGTCACCTGATGGACGTGGGAGGGGTTCGTCCATTATGATCATCACCTGTTTGAAGAGCGCGTAGATCTTCAGTTTGACTTCGTTCCCTGGATCGTTCTTCAGCGCAGACAGTTTGTTCTTGGCGTCTTCAAATTGCTGCGCCGTCACGCCTGCGCGCACACACACGCATACACTGTCTCACCACCAGGGGGCGCTTCAACCACACAAACTGACGTGTCAGCAGTTCCTCACCCGACATCGGAGAGCTGCTGCTGTGGAACATCAGACAGGGGGCGCCAGAGAGCCGCAACAACCTGCACACACAGACGCATGAAGCGTTACGGTCCGACGTCACGCTGACGTGACGTGACACGTTGATGTCATAACACACTGAGCTGACGACACGCTGACAGTCAGTTTGCTGAGTCATCAGATCTGACTGGAGTTTGCTCACGTTAACGAAGCGGGGTCAAAGGTCACTGCTGCTTCATGTTCTGTTTATTTGTGAACGTGTGAACTGCTTCACTCGTTCATGTTCCGTTTCACCTTAACACAGCGGGAGCAGTTTTCAGTGTTTCGTGCCACCAAAGTGCACGGGAGCAGCGCTCGGTCGTGCAAGAAATTCAGTCCAAACACGGTGACATCCGGTTGAAACGTGCTCACGTATTTTCTCACCGTCTCGTGCTGACGAGTTTCCTGAGCGCGAGCATCGTCGACGTGTGACCGGTCACCTCTCTTGTCCACTCGTCTTCTCTTCCTGTCCGCTCCTCTTCTTCTTCGTCGTCGTCTTTATTTCCGGCGGTGTGGACCCGCCGGGCGGACTACGCCCTCAGCTGGTGTGCTGCTGAACTGCTGCGCTGCCCTGGAAATCCTTCAGTAGTTTTCATCGCACAGGAGCCTACTGCGTTTACTTGACAAATAACAAAAAATCGGATTTATTGAGTATTTTTTTCTGTTTTCGTGGTATTTTTTTCTTTCCTGAGCGTTTTTTAAAGTGAAGTGTAAAACCATTCCCTTCTTCAGAGCTCGATGTAATGGACGCAAACAGTTGAATCCAGTCTGACTTTGTTTTGTGTTTGACACAGTGGGAGATCCTCCTTTCTTTCAGTCATTTAGATGGTGTTACCATTAGTTTGTGGAACCTTTACTTTGCGTTTGCTCAGATGAAACGCTCCTTCAGATTTGTTGGACATTGTTTCTCCACAATTGTCTGGACACATATGAAGCTCCATGGATACAAGTGTGGTGACTCAAGACGATCAAGAGACTGATTGATCCATGCAGCTGAGGTGAAAAACCAAAAACAAACATAAAAAACAACAACAAAAATACAACGACAAACAGAGAAATTACCATGAAAAACAGAAAAATACAAAATACAACTAAGAACAGACAAGAAATATTCAATAAAACAGGATTTGTCAAGTGAATGCAATACGCTTCCATATGGCCGAATAAAGGGGGGGTGGGGGGGTGGGTCCACTTCTAAGTCTTGTAAACAGACAAGAATCACTGGCCCACTGGATACTGACACATTAAAACACATGTTAACTAAAACACTGAACACAAGTTAAAGGACATAACCCCCACTTCAAAAAGGACATAAAAGACATAACCCCCACTTCAGGCTGACTGCTGGTTGCAGATGGAATGACAGCTTTGTTTACTGTGTTTGTTGTTGCTCATGGTTCGTGGTGATCTGACCTCTGACTCTGGTAGTCAACCTGATTCTGTGTTGAAACATTGACAGAATCCGCCGTCATCTTTGTTGGGGCACAGTCTGCTCAGCTCGACGTCACCAGAGCATTCCCTGTTTCCTTTGGATTGGATGGAATGTGCTGCGCCCCCCCCCTTATTAAACTCTCCTGAACTCGTCAGAGGAGCAGCACCCCGCAGGTCACAGGGGTTCTTTGTAGAGCATTGTTGGGTTCTAGAAAAGCACGATGTGAGATTGGGTCCTTACGTGTCCATCAGTCTGACCAGCAGCTATGAATGAATGAATGAATGAATGAAACTGATGTCTAGTTTTTATTATGAATGAATGATCTGGTCATGTGATCATTCATGTTTATATGTGACAAGGGTACGTGTCAAACACTATGAGCTGAGGTCAGAGGTCACCGGACACTGACACGTTTGATTTCTTCCATCTTCAACCGTGATTGTTTGTCTGAACGTGTGTGATGTCATCGGTCCGGTCTGGTCCAAGTTTGGTCCTTTAACATGTTTTCTACTGTTGTCCTTTTGTGTGTGTGTGTGTGTGAATAGAAAGTGCAGCGTCGATGGTACTGGTAACACACACACACACACACACACAGCAGAATCAGCAGACACATCAGGATGAAGGAAAGTGTCGAGGCTGCACAAACGGCCAAAGCTGTTCTTTGTGCGTCAACTCGGACCGCGCCCACCACCCCCCGCCCACCCCGGCCATATATATCGGTGTGTCCAACTTTTGTGCTGTTAATCTGGGTGTGCACTCGGGCCACGTTGGAAAACATCCAGTGGGTAGAATGTCGCAGTACTCAGGAAAGGTGAGTGCACGGTGCTGGAGGTTCAGGAGGGTCGGAAGGGTCGGAAGGGTCGGAAGGGTCAGGAGGTTCAGGAGGTTCAGGAGGTTCAGGTGGGTCAGGTGGTCAGGTGGTTCAGGAGGTTCAGGAGGTTCAGGTGGGTCAGGTGGTCAGGTGGTTCAGGTGTCACTGAACCAACCAGATGTTTGATCTGAGGCTCCGTCTCACACACACACACACACACATACACACACACACACGTCACATCTCATTGTCGCCGGTGTGAATTTCTCCGCTGACTTCCGAGGACCAAACCCCTGTGCGTCTGCTCCTCAGATCACCTTCTTTGAGGGGAAGTGCTTCACTGGCAGAAAGCTGGAGGTCAGAGGTGACTGCGATAACTTCCAGGACCGCGGCTTCATGAACCGGTAACCAACGGTAACTGCCTCTCTGTGCGTCACAGTGCCGAGCGGCTCTGACTCTGTCGTGTCCTCAGGGTGAACTCCATCCGCGTGGAGAGCGGCGCCTGGATCTGCTTTGACCATCCGGACTTCAAGGGGCAGCAGTACATCCTGGAGCACGGCGAGTACCCGGAGTTCCAGAGGTGGAACTCCCACAACGACCACATGGGCTCCTGCAAGCCCATCCGCATGGTGAGCGCCTCCGCTCGCTATGCTACGCTAACCTACAGATGTGACATGCTAATGTCCAACAATGCTAATGTATGGATGGTAACATGCTAATGGCTGAAAGGAAAACTTGTGTATCATAGTGTAGTCTGCTCACTCTCTTCGTTCAGACGTTCACACCTGCTCATGTTTTTCATGCAAATGTGTGTTTGTCGTTAGCACGGGGAACATTATCGCATTGAGCTGTTTGAGGGCTGCAACTTCTCTGGTCAGTGTGTCGATATCTGCGACGACTGTCCCTTCCTGCAGAGCCGCGGCCTCTCCAAAAACTGCATCAACTCCGTCAAGGTGTTTGGAGATGGAGCGTAAGAACACACACACACACACACACACACACACACACACACACACACAAACACACAAACAACAAGGGACTAAACATATTTAACTTTTTAAAGATTGAAACAAAACAAACAAAGCAGACAATATTGATAGTGTGATATGATATTAGCATGCTAAAGCAGCTAGCATTGGGCTGGATTATCATGTAATACCACTTTGTTAATATCCCAAAAAGACTCGATTGAAAATCTGATTAACATCAAGAGAATTGATACTTTGTTCCATAATACAAAGTACAAAACACAAAATACTACACAAACTGTTCCCACAAACCAGTACGCTGCTTTCCTGCTTTAATGTTCACAACATATCACAAACACAGCTAGTTATTTCTTGAACCGACGTCACTGATCCACTGACGCAAGTCTGTGTCTGCAGCTGGGTGATGTACGAGGAGCCAAACTTCCGTGGTCGCATGTACATCGTGGAACGTGGCGACTACAGCAGCCACAACGAGTGGCAGGCCCAGAACCCCAACATCCAGTCCATCCGCAGAGTCGTCAACTACTTCTAATGCCTCGTGACCCCTGACCTCTTCATGACACAAACTGTGACTGATGACGTTCTCATGTATACGATCAATAAAAACACAATCAAAAGAAAACTGTGTTATAAACCAACATTCCTCATGTGATTTGTCCTCTTCACTGCTACACACCACCTGAGACCACATGACACCACCTGAGACCACATAAGACCACATGGCACCACCTGAGACCACATGACACCACCTGAGACCACATAAGACCACATGGCACCACCTGAGACCACATGACACCACCTGAGACCACATAAGACCACATGACACCACCTGAGACCACATGACACCACCTGAGACCACATAAGACCACCTGACACCACATGACACCACCTGAGACCACATAAGACCACATGGCACCACCTGAGACCACATGACACCACCTGAGACCACATAAGACCACATGGCACCACCTGAGACCACATGAGACCACCTGAGACCACATAAGACCACCTGAGACCACATGACACCACCTGAGACCACATAAGACCACATGGCACCACCTGAGACCACCTGAGACCACATAAGACCACATGGCACCACCTGAGACAGCCTGAGACCCATGACACCACCTGAGACCACATGACACCACCTGAGACCACATGACACCACCTGAGACCACATGACACCACCTGAGACCACATAAGACCACATGGCACCACCTGAGACCACATGACACCACCTGAGACCACATGAGACCACCTGACACCACCTGAGACCACATGACACCACCTGAGACCACATAAGACCACATGGCACCACCTGAGACCACATGACACCACCTGAGACCACATAAGACCACATGGCACCACCTGAGACCACCTGAGACCACATAAGACCACATGGCACCACCTGAGACAGCCTGAGACCCATGACACCACCTGAGACCACATAAGACCACCTGAGACAGCCTGAGACCACCTGACACCACCTGAGACCACATAAGACCACGTAAGACCACATGGCACCACCTGAGACCACATGACACCACCTTAGACCACATGGCACCACCTGAGACCACATGACACCACCTTAGACCACATGGCACCACCTGAGACCACATAAGACCACCTGACACCACATGACACCACCTGAGACCACATAAGACCACATGGCACCACCTGAGACCACATGACACCACCTGAGACCACATAAGACCACCTGACACCACCTGAGACCACATGAGACCACCTGAGACCACATGAGACCACATGAGACCACCTGAGACCACCTGAGACCACATAAGACCACCTGAGACCACATGACACCACCTGAGACCACCTAAGACCACATGGCACCACCTGAGACCACATGACACCACCTTAGACCACATGGCACCACCTGAGACCACATGACACCACCTTAGACCACATGGCACCACCTGAGACCACATGACACCACCTTAGACCACATAAGACCACATGGCACCACCTGAGACCACATGACACCACCTGAGACAGCCTGAGACCACATGACACCACCTGAGACCACCTGAGACCACATGAGACCACCTGAGACCACATAAGACCACCTGAGACAGCCTGAGACCCATGACACCACCTGAGACCACATAAGACCACCTGAGACAGCCTGAGACCACCTGACACCACCTGAGACCACTTAAGACCACGTGAGACCACGTGAGACCGCGTGAGATGTTTGTGGTTCCTGTGTTTCAACCTGATGGAAGTGGGTTCAATTTTTGCTTCAGCTCTTTTTTGGTGAAAAAGCGTATGGTTGTGGTATGACGTTTCTTTGTGGAAAAAAAACAATTTTTTTTCGTACCTTCTTTGTAAACAAAAAAAACGTGAGGTTGAACTTTTTTTTGGTGAAAAAAACACGTAAGGCTATACTAAGATTTTTTCTGTCGTAAAAAGGACAGGTTGTGGTGCGTTATTTTTAGTGAAACCATGTAAGGCAAATATAGTATGACTTTTGTTTTTGTGGAAAAACACATGGTTGTGCTATGACCTTTTTTTGTGAAAAAAAAAAAAACCCGTAATGCTACAGTATGAACTTTCATTGAAAAAACAGAGATTGTCGTATGATGGTTTTAGTGTGGAAAATTATTTTGTTGAAAAACGTTGTCATAAGCCCTTTTTCATGAAATCGTGAGCCTTATGTGTAAGGGTATAGTATGACTTCTTTTTTGTAAAAATCGTGAAAAAAGCATGTGTGGGTTTGACCATGTGACCTCACCTACATGTGATAACATGATAAAAATGTTAATAATCACAAGGCTACAGTACGACCTTTCTGGTATGACTTTTTAAAAAAAAAAAAACAAGGCTATAACGTGACCATTAAAAACACACAAGGTTGTGCTATGACCTTTTTTGTGAAAAGACATGTAATGCTATTGTAAAACCTATTTTTGTTGAGAAATGCAAAGTAAAAAACACTTAAGGTTATAGTATGACCTTTTTGTTAAAGAAATGGAAGGCTGTGGTATCATGTTTTTTTCATAGAGACTACAGCAGGAATTTCTTTTGTGAAAAAGGTTGCGATACGACTTCTCTTTCTGAAAAAACATGTATGGCATATGACGGTTTTCGGTTAATTATTTTGTGGTTGTAAATGACAAAGAAAGTAGTGGATAGAAAAAAAAAATCAGACCAGTGTCTGGTTGCCGTGGCGATCCGTGTGGATTCTTCAGCATGAGGAACTACACAGACACACACAGGTTCTTACTGTGTTTACTGGTACTTGAACAGAAACGAGGTCCTGCTGCACTTCAACCTCATGTTGAACGTTTCAAAGCTTCGACAGAATAGGGAAACAAAACCATTTTGTTCTGGAAATAAAATCTGTGACGAAACTTCAGCAGGAGACAAAGGAGGCGTCAGAACCAGTGTGTGTGTGTGTGTGTGTGTGTTGGGGGGAGGAGGGGGGTCAGGCAGTGGCTCCCCGGCTCAGGTAGGACTTCATGGTGGCGATCAGCTCCGCCTCCTCCTCCAGCGTCAGGTCCAGATAATCGTCCTCGTCCCGACAAATGTCGTCCAGCACCTCGTTCACCAGCTCCTTGTCCTCTGAAACATCGGTGGTACACGTCAGCCGTCAACACGTCTTCAGGAGGTTCAAAGGTCAGGTCCTACCTGGGGTGCTGGAGGAGGTGCCGGGCTCCTCGGGGGAGGAGGAGGACGGGAGCTCTGCCGACACCACGCCCCGGTTGTCCAGCAGCAGCTGCGTCGCCGACTGGACGTCTCCGGCCGTCAGCCTGAGCGCGGCCTCCGACGCCGTCTTCTCGAAACCCAGGTACGTCAACTGCAGAGACGCAGGAGGAGACGGAGGGTGACAAGGACGCTCTCAGCGCGTCTTCTCGTGTTCGGTGTAATGGGACGTTCACCTGCTCCATCTTCTCGTCGGTATCGGACGTCCTCCGATCGTCCACCAGGATCTGAAGGAAACAACAAACGTTCACATCCGCTCCGACACCGACAGACAGACAGACAGACAGACAGGAGACACCACTGACCGCGTACGCTGCGTCCACGTCTCCGTCGGTGCTGTGAAGAGCTGCGGCGGCGTCTCTGTGGGAGAATCCCAGCTCCACCAGAGCCGCCGTCCCCTCCAGCACCTTTCTCCTCCTCTGACGCTCTCTCTGCTGCAGCTCCGCCCGCTCCTGACACACACACACACACACACACACACACACACACACACACACACACACACACACACACACACACACACACACACACACACACACACACACAGTGTGTGTGTCTCTCTGTCAGTGTGTGTCTCTGTCTCTGTCAGTGTGTGTCTCTCTGTCAGTGTGTGTCTCTCTCTCTGTCAGTGTGTGTCTCTCTCTCTGTCAGTGTGTGTCTCTCTCTCTGTCAGTGTGTGTCTCTCTCTCTCTGTCAGTGTGTGTCTCTCTGTCAGTGTGTGTCTCTCTCTCTCTGTCAGTGTGTGTCTCTCTCTCTGTCAGTGTGTGTCTCTCTGTCAGTGTGTGTCTCTCTGTCAGTGTGTGTCTCTCTGTCAGTGTGTGTCTCTCTGTCTCTGTCAGTGTGTGTCTCTCTCTCTCTGTCAGTGTGTGTCTCTCTGTCTCTGTCAGTGTGTGTCTCTCTGTCTCTGTCAGTGTGTGTCTCTCTGTCTCTGTCAGTGTGTGTCTCTCTCTCTCTGTCAGTGTGTGTCTCTCTGTCAGTGTGTCTCTGTCTCTGTCAGTGTGTGTCTCTCTCTCTCTGTCAGTGTGTGTCTCTCTCTCTCTGTCAGTGTGTGTCTCTCTGTCTCTGTCAGTGTGTGTCTCTCTCTTTCAGTGTGTGTCTCTCTGTCTCTGTCAGTGTGTGTCTCTCTGTCTCTGTCTGTGTGTGTCTCTGTGTCTGTGTGTCTCTCTGTGTCTGTCTGTCTCTCTCTCTCTGTGTGTGTGTCTGTCTCTGTGTGTGTGT
>CAAKHB010003410.1:5131-22579 GCA_901007665.1 Aeoliscus strigatus
ACCACGGCGGGGGGGCGGGCTGACAGCGGGGGGGGGGGGGGGGGGGGGGGGTCATTGCAGGCACAACACATGTGATCAGCTGTTCCATGGAGACACACACACACACACTAATTGGTGATGATGCTCTACTAATGCAACTTCCCGTACACAAACTGACGACCGGGGACGAGACATAAACACAACTCGGGCTAACAACAGCTAATAACAACAGTTGTTGTACAGTTTAAATACAAGATCGTCAGTCAGTCAGAACAATCATTGCAGAGGGGAGTGTTTAACGTGATCAGTGCGTTAGCAGCAGTGTGTTTGCACGCATAACCCCTTGCCAACAGTGTGTGCATGTTTGCTGTGTAGGTGCAGAGGGCTGTTGTGTGAACAATCGATAGTTGGCAGTTGACACACCGAGAGTGCAAAAGTTGCAAGTAGAAAGAAAAAAACCCAAGCTTTATAAAAGTTATTACGCTTCAATTGTCCGTCTCTTCTCTGCCGTTCCTCCACCCGTCCCTCCCTTTGAGCTTCTGTTCGATAAATCTTTCCATCTCCTCGTCCTCCCATCTTCCCACTTCAGGAAAATAGATAAGCGAACGCGAGCGCATTCAGCAAAGAAACACACTCTCTCACACACACACACACACACACACACACGATCTGCGAAGGTGCTTTATACACACATTGATAAAACCTTCTCTGTTTGTCAAAATGTCAACGCTGGGCGCCACTTCTTCACTGCTTCAACATCTATAGTGTCTCTTGAAATAAACGTCCAGGCCTTCATGGCCTGTTGTGATAGCCATTGGAATGCCCACACATGCCCCCCCTCCCCCACCCCATCCACCAACCACACACACTGCAACTTCCCAGTTCATGAATTCTTTAAAAAAAAAAGAAGAAAAAGGTAAAAATAGCTCCATCTGCTGAACGATTTCATTTGAAATCGACTTGTAGCTGCTCTGCTTCAGTTTAACTTCTCGAATCAGGTGAATTCACAAAGACGGCGTCTGTTCCGTAGTGACGGGCTGACAGACAAACCTTCCAAACATATGTCTCTCTGGATCTTTGTGTCAAACTATGAGCCAGACGACTACAGCTCCATCTCTGGATCTACAAGAGGAAGAATATGATCATGGATTGACACACACACACACACACACACACACACACACACACACACACACACACACACACACACACACACACACACACACACAGTGTCTTTTCTGCAGCAGCAGATTCTGACACATTGTGACGGGTTTTAAACCAGATGCCCTCTAGTGGTCGTATACCAACAGCAGGTGACTTTAGTTGGACCATATCAGTCATTACATGACACAGAACGCATCGAGATCCGAAAACAGAGCTTCGTTCACATGGTACACATGGTACACATGGTACACAATCCTGTGTACCATGTGTTATCTGATAAAAAATGCATTATTGTCAGCGTCAAACTGAGCTCAGTCGTTGGATAACACACCATTTCGACACTAACTCACCAAACTTGCCTAAAACCTGCAGATGTCATATGATGTCAGTCCTTAAACTTGATTCTCCTCTCCTGAAATCTGAATCAACTATTGGATAAAACAGCACAATTTGTAGGTTATATCTTCAGCAAAGCACCAAGCCATCAGAAACCCCCCCCCCCCCCCCCCCCCACCCCCTGGGAGACTCGTCTGTCTCTGTCCTCCGTTCTCTTTCATCTGACATTCGCAGTCGTCCATTATAATTCTGTGCACTGAGCTGATATTTGATCTGATGAAAATGCCAGAAAATTATGAACTCGTATGAAGACGTATGTTCTAAATGAGTACTAAATGTACTTGTGTGTATCTTTATGTGTTGCTCCTCTGGTTGAGAGTTTTTGTTTTGTTTTGTGACTCCAAATATATATATTGTAAATATACTCATCATGTGCTCCACAAAGACATTTACCAACATTGTTCCTGCTGCAGTGTTACCTTTATTTACAGTATGTTTAGACGTAGGTACTGTGAAACTGGTGCAAAGGTGCAAATTCTAGGCAGCAATCAAGTGTAGACTGTATATAAGACTGGCACACCATTACATACGCCAGCAGGAGGCGACGGGCAAAAACATTTCTGATTGGTCTATTACTTCATGTACTTGATTTATTTTTACATTAAAAACGTGTCATTTTTTTGATCCAGCAGGATGTTCATTTAGTGAATGATTATAAATGAGGGTCGTTTCTCTGCCTTGACATGTTGTTTTCCTGTGATGACATCTCAGAAAAGAAGAAGAGAAACACATTTATTGTCATTAAACAGGACAGTACGAAATCATTATATCTGCATCCTGTGGCGGACGCAGATTTGGGTTCTGGAGCTCAAAAACAATTATTTCTGATCTGTGTCAGTGTTATGTTTTCTGTGTGTGTGTGTGTGTGTGTGCACCACGAAGGCCAAGTTCCTTGTTCATCACTGTCAAAAACAAATGACAAAGGTGAAATTCAAATTACAAAAATGCTAATAAGGTTTATCCGGGGATTCTTGTATCGGCGGTGGAAACCAATCAGGCAGCTTTGTCTTTGAAGTCACAAAACACATTGTGAAAATGTTTGTGTGACACATGGACCTGGTTTGACCTCCTGAGTGTAATACGTGTTACACACGTTGTCCTCTGCTTCTGCATCTGCAACTACTGTCTCGGTTCAGCAGGGACTGGGGGGGGCGTTGTCAAGGAAGCATCTCCAGGGAAACCAGCGGAGGGAAATGAGGAGGAGAGAGGGCAGGGTCTCTGGGAGTTCACAGTTGTTTCTAAAAGTAGAATAAATGAGCTTTGGAGGGCATGAGAGAGGCAGAGGTAAAAAATATGTCTGAGCGCCACTGGAAGTACAAGCAAATATGTTGAAAATGACGTTAAACCAGCTTTAGTGCACAAAGAAATATCAGTGTGTGTGTAAATAACACTGATGAGCAGCGGCCATGTTTCTGCAGGGGATTTGTTGTGACTACTGATTCTAAATAATCAACAACAGATATGAATGATCCAAACTGCTGAATCGGTTGTGTAGATGTCAGGAGAGTTGAACGGCGATAAATGAGCGGATGGATGATGTGCCGATGCTCTTACGTGTGTGTGGCGATTTGCGTATCAGCTCCATCTAACAACAAGAAACGGGTCAATGGCGAACCGCCGCTCCTCATCAGCTGCAGCCATCTTTGTTGCGTACACAACCACCGTCGTCACCTTTGTTTATAATTTAAATCGGTTCGTGTCCCGACGGACGTGCAGCGACAACCCACATTCATCACCCACATTTTCATCAAAGCGTCCAGTGTCTAATCCATGTGTCCACTTTGTTTTATCCTCTTGATTATTCAGGTTGTTCCTTTAATTTGGCACCGGTCTGTCAACAGGAAACCTGCGGTCGCTCTGCCGTTTATCGTATTAAGCAGATTTGGGGCCGGCGGCGAGTAAACATGAGACACTGACACGTATCTCTACTGGTTAGTGAACGTGTGTGACAGGGAGGTGACGCCGTGTTGATATTAATTCAAGTCGTTTTAAAGGGTTATTACGTTTTTCACCTGAGCCTGTCTGAATCTGGCACATTGCTGTGAAGGGTGAGATGGAGGAATAACGGGTGAAAGTGAGTGAGAGCACGCCACCACGGTAGAATTCAAACCGTCAGCGAAGGGAAAAAAAACCAAAAACAACCTTTGAAAGTTGACGATGATCTCAGACCCCTCCGGTCCTGCTGTGAAAAGCCTGTTTTGACAGTTTGTTTGGGGAAGAAATTAACTGGCTGCTCCCTCACAGGGCGACCATGACTTATCGCGTTCCTGCCGTTGAAGTGGAGAGGGAGGTGTTTTGTTTGCATGCAGGGCAGGAAGGTTCCAGCGGTGGTCGTCCTCTGGCAAACAAAGGTTGAGGTCCATTTGGCTCCTGCCGCGACGCATTAATCAACTTCTTAATTGGAACGAATTATGCCCCCACGTTAGCAGCTGATTGAGGCCGGATGAGTTGGGATTGTTTTCTCCTGCGTCCTTTGTCGGAGGCACCGGGGACGCGAGAAGAGCGATGGACACACTCTGATAAGAAGATTGTGTGTCACGTGGTGATATTGGAAACTTTCCATCCGAAAGACAAATGTCTGTGCGTGTGTGTGTGTGTGTGTGCAGGGAGTATTCACAACATTGTGGGGACTCGTCTCATCATTTTGTCTGAAATCAAGTAAATATGACTGAAGCTGTGTCCTTATGTCCTATGTCCTTACATCCTCTGTCCTTGGACTCTTTTTCTAGCTTTTAGAGTCATCATTATTTGTAAAAAAAAACAAAACTTTTTTTTTCTTCTCGGCCAGATACATGACAAGTACACACCCACACACAAACACACACCTCACACCACGCAGACAGTGATGCAACATGAGCGCAACAGCCGAACAGATAATTACTTGTCTCCGTTGTGCAGAAGGAGCTCATGGACTGTTGATGAGAGGGAGGCGACGGTCCACGCTGAGATGACGTCACGTCAGGAGGAACTGACTTCTTCGGCTGGTCCGTCGGTACAAACTGTCAGCAGACAGGATGTCAGACACTAAGGTGGAGGCAGAAGATACCGGAAAACACTACATACAGACCCAGGACACATCCTTATACACACAGTTAGAGAACACAGACAACCTGTGGTAGAACCTAAAGCAGACACCTGCTTTAAAGTAGTTATAGTAATATTTATGTGACGTTTGGTAATTCCAATAGAGTTGAAATGTTGAAAAGTCAAAAGTTTTTAATTAAGAAATCAAAAATCCAATAAATATTGAATCTTTTCTGTATGTTTAGTTTTTTCCCATATCATTCAATATTATATTATTATTTGAGAAAAGCGCCGGTTAAAGCATTCATCTACAGAAATACACAGCTGTGTATGACATTATCTAAAGAGGTTACTAGTAACTTGTATGAAATGATTTGAGTCCGTTTGCCAGTGTTAACGTACATACATTTCCACGATGTTTCCTCTCCTTCCCTCCACAACCAGCACTTACAAACTGTGCTGCGGTGGTGCTGATGCTGAGTGTTGTTCCACTATTCCGTTATAATAAATTGCAGCTGCAGCATTTACGTAGCCAACATTTAAAACCATACAAACTACTATGCATATAAGCGTCAAAAGGCCAATAATGTCACACCTACAGGATAGCAATGTTCTGTTGTGTTTTCAACAGTAAAAGGTTTCTTATTACTATATCATCCCAGAGTTCCTTTTCAGTAATGTATTTAAATCACGTGATTGAACCTCTGTGAAACACAGGTTTGCAGTTCACCTGTAATTTGACAACAAAAATAGAAGCGCCGCGTGTCTGAGAAGGAATATTTTTATTCCTCTTGTCCAAAAAGGTCCATCTGCAGCAGCATTGCTTGTGCCGCCCACGCACCCGCAGCCACTTACGCAACGGCTGTCAGCTCCAGCCCACTCGGCTTCAGTGGGTGCTCGACGTGTGAGAGAATTAAAACGTCTTTGTCAACTTACCGTGTGCAACTTTCTGCGTTGGACATTTAGGTTTCGTGTGCCAGAAGGAGAAGAACTTATGAAAGGGCTCATGGACGTCTAGGTGTACGTTGGTTAACTAACACACACCTCATTGAGAACCACCTGAGGCCAAGCGGAGTACTTCACACCGCCGTGAAGTACTTAAAAGTGTTTAATGGACACCTAGGCGTTGATTAACGCGCTTATACCATGATCATTTGCTCAAGAAACAGAAATGGGGTCGCTGAGTTAGTTTGAACATTGCTAAGTGTTGTACCAGCCCTAACTTAAGTGTCACTTCATCTCCATTTCTTTTTCTACTGCAGCATCGCACTCAGTATATTTGTACTCTCCTAACAAGTTAAAGAAACGTTAGACTTTTGCTTGTTTTCCTCGTCAAATGTTTTGTTGTTGTTACCGCTGACAGCTGCGTTTGTCCACTGTTTAACGTTGCCGTGGATGAAGATCGGGAAAAGTTAACCTGGAACGGTTTTAACAACAAAAGAGTATTGACCCTGAGTCAGTACTCACTGCTCACTGATACTGCCATACTGCACCCAGTACATAAAACACAGAAAAACAACCAGAGCATCAATTATTTATTAAATATGGGTCAAATCCTAATCCTAAAACTGACAGTGAAACATTTTCCAGCTTTACATATATTCTTTGTAACGTCATCACGTTGTCATCATGTTCATCTTTGAAAAAAAAACGTAAAAAAACACCAGTGAGCGACAGAATGACATTTAAGGACATCAGATGAAAAAGAAATAAAAGAAAGTACGACATGCTCTGTCCTCTTCATGTGACCTCTCTCCTCTCACCATCCTCCGACCTCCCGGTTCCTTTTCCTCATTTGATAAGGAAACTAAGACAATTCAGAGTAAGAAGGGGAAAAAAAGACAGAAACATGTAAACAACAGGGAGAAAAGTACTGAGGACTATTAAGTTAATGGGCTAAATTCTTTGCGGCACATCTCCATTCACGTGTTTCATGATAACTACACTCCTCTTCCAGGCGCCACGGTAACGTGACTCAGTTCAAACATTTTGCAGCATCGTTTATTTTCAAGTTGATTTTGCCAGTTCTGTGATGGAGCATCCTCCTCTACGGTATCTACAGTGATTTATACCAAAGTTCTGACATGGACTTTTGAAGAAATGGACTTTCTAACAATCTTACATCACTGCCAGGTCAGTTGTGTGCTTGTGTGCTTGTGTGTTGTATTCGTATGATGAAGATGGATGAAATTAGCATCTGTACAGTGATCCGGTTGCTATGGTTACCTGTAGGGGTACCCGTGATACTTGGACCTGAAAATGGAGAGAAGGAAGCTGAAGAAAAACACCACCAGACCGAGACCGACCAGGCAGATGACTGCAGAGACACAAACACAGAAAGCTACTTCCAGTCGCAAACACAAGTTATCACAACGCAACATACAGACAAACTTAAGTGCGTCGAGTTTAAAGATTTATCCGGAGCGTTGCTCAGGCCATGTGCACACGCTGACACATGCATAATGGATGTCAGACGCTGTTCTGTCATAATATTTGATCTTGGGCTGACGACACCAAATGAACATAATTTTACACACACAACAACATCCTGATGCAACATCCTGTATGATCGGTGTCCAAACAGAAAATACCCGCTTCATCTCTCTACATATATTTAGATTTTGCATTTAACTGGACTTTTTCGCCCGTTGCCCATTATCTCCACTGTCTGGGTGCAGAAGAACGTGTTTGCATCATTTATCCTCATTTCCTTTGTCGGTATTTTCAAGTGAAAATCTACACATGCTCCCCTTGTGACACACACACACACACACACACTTTCATAGCAGCTAATCCTTCTGAAGCACCGTGTTAAATTAAAGTGTCACCCCCAACTGATATTATTAATCAGGGATTAGGACGAGGAGCTCTCCAGGAGACTATATAGTGAGATATGTGCTTGTTCTGTCTGTGTGTGTGTGTGTGTGTGTGTGTGTGTGTGTGTGTGTGTGTGTGTGATCGATACTGGAACAAACGATTTTCACAGGTATGTGTATATGTGGATGTCTTCATGCGTCAATCATTGTCTCTGCTTCAGTGTGTGTGTGTGTGTGTCAGCGTCCACTCCACCATCATCACTTCAGCAGAATCAACTCGTACACATGAAAGAGCAGACGTGTGCTCCGAAAGCTGTCGTCCACCCAGACGCCTTCCACCGAGAACAAACTGAGCGTTGATGATATGAGCACAAAACGGACAGAAAACACTTTTAATCTGACCGAGTATTTATCTCACTGAACTTTTTTTCCCATCTTCGGGTACCTAGATTCACCTCATGTGTACCTCGCTGGCGGGAAGATGCAGTGCATTTCACACTCATGCAGCGGTACAGTACTTTTTCTTTTGTCACTGGAGCTTTTCACCATTGTGAGAGCAGCCCGGTCTGGCAACACCAATTGAAACCCGGCAAATCTGACAGCAACAATCGAACTGAGCTGTTTGAGCTCTGAAGAAGTGGAGAATTCTTTTAAACAGCGACGAGACAGGAGTTTGTTTGTGTGCCCGTGTTGACGTATTGTCCTGTGTTCTGGAAGTCCCTCTGTGTTCCGACAGACATCTCGTGACAATCCAGATTCCGCTGTTGGTGCATGTCAGTCTAAACCTGCTTTCTGAAATAAGGAAGTTTTCAAGTATCTTTACAGTTTGAGATGTTTGAATTCCAGCTTACTAGTAAAACTGAAATGAGGGAAATGAGCCGAAAAAATATGTCCTGAAGTTCTTATATTATAAATGCAGTAATTAACAGCCGAAAACACACAAACAACTACAACGACAACAACAGCTTCTCTGATGGCTGACCTGCAGGAGAACATTCAGGTCCTAGCAAATGTGTGCATACGGTCACATATGTTGCTCAGGGACTGGAAATGAAATGCTCCAGTCAACTTTGTAATAAAGTAATAAATACGTGTATAGTACATGAATGAGAACCAGTCATCGACTGGGTGTGTGGCCAAAAAAAAAAGTTGGTTTGTCTTGTAGAGACTTGAACAAATTCATGAGAAAGATTGAGTTGTTGTTTAATTCAATGCATTTGCATCCGCTGACACGCTCCGTGGTGACACGTAGGGAGCCTCGGAGGCAGCGCTGTTGTTCCGTCTGCCGACTTGAAATTCACACAGACTAACGCGGGAAATAACAATTGTTAGATTACATCTGTGAGACCGGTGAAAACACATCAAATCAATCCTGCACCTACAGACGAGTCAGATTGGCGCCTGCGGTCCAGAGCCCAGAATGAAATGTCACATTTCTGAAGATCTGGGAGTGGAGTCTGAACAATAACAGCAGCAGACATCGGTCAATAAAAGAATCTCAGCATGCAGAGATCAAGCTGAGTTCCTGCAAAAACATTTTCAAGACACAAATGTTTGATTTCATTCTCGGAGCCACTCGTGGATTCAGCGCAGCAGACATGTACACAATCAAATCGGTCAGTTTCTCGCCTGATGCGTATTTCAAGTTGACAGAGTTGATTCAAACATTCAAACTTTAAAGACGAAAATACACGACACCTTGAGTTATGTAACAAACCGTTATATTTGAATAAAGGCTGATCATTGACTCAAGGACGTGTGCATTGTGACGTGTGTGTGTGTGTGTGTGTGTGTGTGCCCGAGCGTCACACTGCCGGTGTATCTTCATTACCTATAGCCGGATGTGTTTCCCATAGCTCATCAATTACAACTTAGAAGTGTCTGCGTATGCATCCGTGGGTAATGACGCTCCAACACACACATGCACCGAGCATCCTAATAGGCTAATTGATTTAAGACCTCGGCGAAAAGACAAGTCGCGTAAGCTGAATGATTTCATTCCACGACAAGGTACTAATCCCACTGTTTTGGTTTTTTTTTTCCAGTTGAGACTTGGCTCGGTTCACATCACGGGGTATTGGCTTGGTGAAATTTACTTGCATTTCCCAAGCCTATAGTGAGCCAATTAGCACACTGACTTAAGCCCGTCTAATTAGGAGGGGAAAACATTAGTGGAAGGATGCTGTAATGCAAAAGACATTAAGTGACTCAACTGCCACACATGATGTCTATGGCTCCATGGCGTCTCTTCCACGTAGAACAAACGAAAACCAGGACAGAATTACTGAACATCTGCAGTTCCTGGCTTCTTTTTTAAATTTTTTTTTTATATATCAAGGACTGAATTTTATTCATCAATATTTATTACACCCCCCGTCGAACCGCACAAAAATGATTGCTTGGGCAGCTGAAAGTAAAAGGTGTCTGGTCTTTTATCTGGCTGGATTTAATTTCATCTCCACTCAGCTCTGCTGTCTCAAAATCTGGGAATACTATACCACACTGTCATGTCTCACAAGGCTATTTTCATGATAGATATAGCAATTTGGGGGGGTTGCGGCCCTGCTTTCAACTTGTCACTATTGTATCTGTGCTTTTTACATCGCCTTCCCTCCATCTCATCACGCCCACATACACTGATACTGAATCCACGACTCAATATACAGGTGTTGTGTTCAGGTGCCTTCTGGAGTCATCTTAGCGCATGGTCACATGACTCACAGCGACAAATAGTGGACAGAACGCCCTCATAACCTGGAAACTCCAACTCAGAGGGCCCTGAGTTCAGAATCCAAGATGGCGTCAGCGGCTCAGTGTCAGCTGTCGATAGAAACTACGTTTTGATTGTTTTTGTATCACTTGGGTCTTTTGTTCCATTTCACTGACTCCTCCACACACAGCTGTTTTATTTGTTGTCAATGGGAATGTCGTTAGGGCGTAGCTCCATGTGGAATACATACGGAATGTGTCATTTATACATGGCGCTGTGCGTAACCTATACGTACATAACACAAGAGCTGAGTAGTTTGTGATGAAACTGGAACGCAAACAAACTCAGTTCATTGACAGTGACACCAACACACCAATGACAGCTGCCACTGGTCTGTTTGTGGAGGCTTGACAACATCTGTATGCGAATGGAAAGAACAAACTCATGGAAAGTCAGTCATCTTTCGAGCTAACACAGAAAGGTGTTTCACAGGGATTCCGATACGTGCACACGAAGTGGCACAAGGATAAACCACTTTCCGAGTTCAGTGCCACACGCGCACGCACAGAAGACAGTCTCTACTTACTTCTCCTCTTGCCGACATCTCCCTTGGACGTGGCAGCTTCATTCAGCAACACCATCCCCATGGTGATTGCAGCATCTGGGACAGGGGTCGTGAAGGAAACAACAGACTCACGCACAGGGGAGGGACATGCTGGGGGAACCATTGCACAAGTACACAAACAACATTCAACAAGAAAGTTTTACTTAGTAAAAGAAGTGCCCTGCCCCCCTATTTTTTCGCCACTTGGGGCTTGAAAACTGTGTCCCCTGACAACCACTGCAGTAGCAAAGTTATCGTCATTGAAGAGGAACCTTATGAAACAATTATTACATCTACTGTTGAGATAATATTTCAAGTTGGAGTCACAGGAAGCGCTTGAGCTAAACATGAACCCATTCTTCTTCTTTTTCTCTTCCGAGCTCAAATGATACACATTAGGTTACAAAAGACACGCATGTTTTACACATTCCTCGGGGTTTTGATCAAATATCCAAACAATAAAAGATGCAGCAGTGGGTTCCTGGCCTTGGCAGAGGTCTGCACGTTCTCTTTGTCCTTGCAACAAGTGCAGAATAATGATTGATTATTCATGTACTGGCTTTGAAGACATCAACCTTTGTCGATCGGTGGCTGAAACTATGTAGATACAAAAAAAAGAAATATGAATACACAAAAGGCTCCGCTGATGCACGGGACTTTTTATATGAAGTGGAAGTAGACCTCATTTCCATGTAAATCGCTGCTTGTGATCTATCAGCCTTTAGAGCATAAAACTCCTCACCGGTGGTGAACAGAACCAACATACCTGTACATTGGCTGGAGCTGCAGAACAGAACTTTTCTGTTGGGTGCCAATGTCCAAAAAAGAAAATGAAAAAAAAAAGAAAGAAAAAAAGAAAGATGGACAAAAGTGCCGTCATTCAATTTTCATTTCTGGACAAAAAAAAAAAAAAAAAAATTCACACTTGAAGCCAGAGGCAAAGAATCCTTTCAGGGCGCACAACTGACATATAAATACCAATTTATATGTATAAAACAGTGTATGTATGTTATGAGCGTACACAGTGTTTATGCACTGGGCCCCAGGTGCAAATGAGATGTACAAGATCTGCAAAGAGGATGTGGATGTATTTATTATTACATATACTGGTGAGAGTGAAAATCAGAGAGTTATTCAGTGCAGTGTCTGATTCCTGGTAAACCCTAGAGGAGAGTGGACAGGGTTGGTTTGTTTGTAAATAACTTAAGAATTCCATCAGTACTATGTGCAACTTCATAATCATGATAATCACCTGTTTTAAACATCCGTTCCAGACCTCACCTGCAGCACTGCAGAGTTCAACCTCTCCTAATAACCTAATGA
This sequence comes from Aeoliscus strigatus, assembly GCA_901007665.1. Classification (NCBI taxonomy): domain Eukaryota; kingdom Metazoa; phylum Chordata; class Actinopteri; order Syngnathiformes; family Centriscidae; genus Aeoliscus; species Aeoliscus strigatus. The sequence continues at coordinate 17,148 of CAAKHB010003410.1, forward strand.
CAGATCCTTTTCTTCAGCCTGCTCTGCATCGTAATGAACATATCTGAATAAAACATAATGGAGAAACAGGATAATTTGGGATGTGATTGCCTCAGAAAGTGTGATAAAAGCCATGACAAGAAGAAATCAGTTCATTATGTGGAGAAGATTTTCCAAATGCTTGATTATCACCGGAGTGACATTCATTGTATGAGTCTTCATACTAGGCAAAAAAAGCTGATTCTGATTCTGATTCTGATCTTTCCCAATAACCTGTTGGTTCATGGAGAATTTTAGTCACTTACACACATTGTCTGAGCTATGATGTCCATCAACGAAATGTCAAAGACGGTGAGCTGCTGACTTCAAGCCTAAGTTTACTTGGAAACTAAAATACTCTAAGTTCATATTTATTTAGTTATTATTCATATATCATATTCATTCAATGACAGTTTCATTATCATGAAAAAACATCCTTTGGATTTTAATTAGAATTTTTACATGTGGGTCCAAACTGTTTTAACTTAAGGCTTCTTTGGACTGATGTGTTAGCACATCTCTCGTGGAACACAATGGTGTCATTTTACTAGCAAACTGTTTTATCAAGTACTTCCTGTAGGACATTTAGAACAGGAAATTTTTATTATGAAGCCGCATTTGGCAACCGTGCGTGTGCGTCTACATCCTTTGGGAAACTACATGACAGTGACGAGATTTATTTTTTTTTTTAAGGTCAGAGAGCAAGTGCAAACGTGTGTGTGTGCTCCGTTTAAACAAAATCAGATGGGCAGAAGAGGAAAGAAAAACGACGACGTGCGAGAAGACAACAAGTGTTGCTCTGAAGCAGGTGCGACCTTGGACCTGTTATTTCCCGTGGGGACAAACACCGGGGCCAGGAATGAAAGTATCATTACCCCCCCACACATACACAAAATCACCAGTGCAACCACACACAGGTACACATGCAGACCGAGAAGACGACAAACACCGGCGGAGAGATCTAACCAATCAACCAGGACGTTTACTGAACACAGAATGCAGCCGGGCGTCAAGGTGGAGTTTGGAACGGATGAGACAAGGAGGTGACGAAGAGGACAATCTCTGATCTCGGTACTGGTTTGTTCAGTCTAACAGGTCAGCTCACTGAAGAGTGCATGTAGATGAAAGTGCTTTGGAGTTGAGAAGAAAATGTAAGCGACAGAAACATTTCAGCACTTATAAAAGAGTGATGAGTTGAGCTGCTGGATGGTGTCCAACATGGTCAATGGATTTTACAGCGTGTGAGACACATTCATGAAAGGATACTCAGGAGGAGGATGATGTGAGACTCGGCCACAAACTGTGCTTGACTGCTGCCATGAATGTAGCTCTGTAGGGAAGAGAGAGAGAGGGAGACAAAGATGTTGAAATGGTTAATGTCAAATCAACAAAAAGTTACCAGAGCTGATCACTACAGAAGAAAAAGGGTGGTAGGGGGTTTGTGGAACTGTCAGAGCTTCTTAGCATTTTGAAAAGGAAAGAAAAAAAAAGAAATAGGCCTGACAGATGGTGGTGGTACACCTCGTTCAAGGCCAAACGTGTGTGGAAAAGATGGACTAGACTAAAAAAAAACAAAACCTTGTCAACGTTTCAGTTGGCGACATGTTCTTGTGTTAAATGTGCATATGTTGCAACTTAGAATGAGGATTTGGATGCGAGGTTGGAAGGTGTTGGGTTGCGCACAAAGCAATGTTGTATCCACGACCATCATAAGTCAAGTGTTTGGTGATGAGGCTGTGTGTGTGTGTGTGTGTCTGTGTGTGTGTGTGTGTCTGTGGGGGAGGGGCAAGGTCTTGATACCCAAACAACTTTCACCATTTAGTCATATAAGGCTGCTTCTGCAACAGCTCTTCTGCTTCTGCTCCGCGAATGTCCCTGCTCCTTCCGTTTCTACCGACCATCCGTCTGCCATGGCGTCCACCTCACCCTTTCATTCTACCAGAAGTGACACACTGTGTTTTGTGGACTCTCTAAACTTTTGCCAGGTCAACTGCATCCCACAGCAGCACGATGCTGAGGACTCCAGACACAAGCTAGTGGAAATACTATTAAGGATGCTTCTTCTTCTTTGATCGGATGAGAGAGGTTGAATTTGACTGCTCTCCATCCGTCTGTGACGAAAGACGCAGAAAAATTAGACAAAAGGACACTCAGTGCAAGTCTTGTGGAAAAAGACAAGAGGCTGGAGAAGAACATGGAAGTCTTTGGTTTTGTCCCAGATTGTTGCGTCCCTGTAGATTATTAGTTCTTTGCTTTACGATGCATTTAAAGTCTATTTTTCCATTTGACTGGTCCAACATTTCTTCTCCTCCTATCAGACAGGGATGAGGATGGAACGATGAATAGACAATGACAAAGGAGGAGGAGTAAAGGGTGGACAGCTTTTTCTTGCTTCGGTGGAGAGAGATTAAGGATTTTCGCACTTGAAAGCCGACATCAGGAAGACAAAGGCTCCAACATTCAAACTCAGACTTTTGTCTTGAACACACACCTGTTGTTCTACTGGGCTTTTTCAGTTGTTATCTAGCACCTTCCATTATTGACCACCAATGAAACAAAGGCTCTTTGAGAAACGGTTCACTGTGGTAGCCCTGGACTTCGTCTGGAAGTCGGCGACCCGTTACCTCTCGCATCCTCAACGAATGTCAGTAAAGTCAGTAGGAATATATGGAATGAGGACGATAACAAGCCTCGTTTGTTGAACGTGGGAACAAAACTGGTCGGGTTTTGTTGGCTTTTGTCTTTCTAAGAAATTCCCCCCAGAGAGATTAGTACTTTAAATACTCTTAGTGAATCTTACACATCCAAATGCACTTACCAGTTTGTGTGGTACTACTATGTATTATGACACATGAGCGTCACAATATAGTCCACCTTTACAAAAACCCAGCGGGGCGTGTACAGAAACAGAAGTCATGAAGACGTTCCAACACAGGTTACAGGGGTCGAGTCTTTCTCTTTGCAGGATTATGACAAAAACGTCCCAGATGATTTTCACTGAACTTGTTCAGGGTTTAAGAAGAACCCAATGAGGCTGCAGAGAGAGATTCCTCAACGGCATTTACTGCACAGTAACACAGTCAGAAAAATCGGCACGTCAGAGGTGAACGTGCACGTGTTGGTCAGCCAGTTTTCATACTTGTTTAAAAAACAAAACAACAAATAAAACGGGTATGTTTTGCTGATGGTTGTGTTAACACATCCATGTGATGATTTCAAGAGTTACAGTTGCATATAAAGAAGGAAGGAGGCATTTTTATTATGGATTTTTGGGTTGCACCAGATTCAGTCAGTTTTCTTGTAGTGTGGTCCACCATAAAACTTTGATAAATAACACAAGGTCCGATGAAAACTTGCTATGAAAACTAATCAGTAGACCAGGGAGGTTAAAGTCAATGAGGTAGAGAAAAAAAAACAATAATGCATTTTAAAACCCAGAATAAGTACAAGTTACCTAATTAAAACTGAACAATCACCGTTTCTCTTCTCTGCTCTCTACACAATTCTTCCACAACATAACCAGAAGGCCAGAAGCGCGAGTCGTGCACGGGGATGAAAAATTCTTCAGTCGGTGGCCAGGCACATCCAATTAATCTGATGGATTAGAATACAGCAGGTCCATTCATTAGCGTTCGGTGCCGAGGCTACGAGTGTTTCAGTCAACGGAGCCACGTATGTGTTCACTGAAAACGAGTAGATAAATGTGAATGAGTCTGTTGTGGGGAAATTTGTTCGTGTAAAGGAAAGTGTTGACTAAACACATGTCCATCGAGGTGGTCCCGAGGACAAATGTAACACTACAGAGTTCACTGTGTGACTTGTCTAACGCTGCTGTTATCGACATACTGCACTAATAAAGATGTGCAGTGACATGGGACGAGACACTAAAAACTTGTGTGTACAGTACCACAGAGCCTTTGTAAAGAGGTGTACACAACTCCAGATCATTTGTGCCTTTGCAATTTCATGTGCACTACACAAAAGACGGTAACGGCAGTAAGGGCTCAAATACCTCATTACTTCCTACCAGACATCTCAAACGCATGAACGGTGGTCGCACCCACGCACAAAATGAGATTATTATTTCAAATTCTGCAAAATCTGTCTGGACCTTTCCCCAAATATCCCCCTGAGAATGATTTACTGTACTGCTTTTTCTCCCATCGGTGTAGTCTGAGGATCACCATCTTGGGTTTACATTCCTTGTAATAGAAGAACAGAGATATGAACGGCTGGCGTCTCTCTGCTTCCTTCTGCATTCATTTGAATACATTGACATTAAAAGCCTTGTTTATATAAGAATTGAAAGAAACAGACTATTTGTTCGACATTGTGAGTCCAAGCAGTTGCCCCGCCCCTGCCTCGGAAAAACACACACACACACACACACACACACACACACACACACACAGTGATGTACTTAATGTGCCACATCCTGGCATACGACAAGTCCAAGGTAAACTTGAGTAGGCAGACCGAAGCGCACTTGATCCTTTCGTTTAGCCCGGCTTGACTTTAAAACCAGAGCACTGGACTGTTAGCTGAAGGCCAAATAACCTTTTACAAATACGTGCATCCTGTATTTGTTGTGCAAGGTTTGTGGGAATGAGCCTTTGTGTCTTTTGCCTGGTAAAGGTCACGATGCACTCAGACAGGAGGAGGGATAAGTAGAAAGAAATCTACAAAAGCAGAGAGAGGAGGAGAGAAAATGTTTGGTAACAGGGAGCAGAAGAAGCGGGGTGGAATTATGTGCCTCGTTTGTACAAACAGGGCAGTTTGGTGGGGACAGATCGAATGAAAGGACGTCTGCAGAGTAAACCCTGGGAGGTGCTCCTAATGCTAATTAGAAGTGCTAATCATTAAAAGAGGTAAATCATTAACTACACCTGAAATTAAAATTATAGAAGAAAAAGAAGAACGATATTGTCGAGGTGCAGGCATAAGCTGGTTCAAACAAAGTAGGTTTTTAGCTTGAGTAGAAATGAACGACTCAAAACAATAGCACAACACATGACTGATTTAATGCCTTTCAAATCAGATCTGAGAGCGTGTGGGCTGGGTGAGGATGTATTCAGAGGGACTTCAGGCAGGTTCACCGAACCCGCCGCTGGAACAAATACGGTTGTCGGTTTCATGGATTCCGATGATGCTTTAAAATCTCATTAGCTGCGCACAGTTTGTGCTGCACAGTGTTTACACACTCTACGGAGAGTTGAGTTTAATTACCCAAGAGTCAATTAAAGCTATTTAAAACAGTGTTTCTTAAAAATGGAAGAAAAAAAAACAAATGAAGTGACTTCTCACTTCATCAAGTCTATGTTTCATTGCCTTTGCCAAGGACATTTTGTTTTCACTCCTGTTTTCTTTGCTGGTCTGTCAGCTGGATTTTGTTTTATTTGTTCATAAAAACAGGA
>CAAKHB010003410.1:22599-37587 GCA_901007665.1 Aeoliscus strigatus
ATTTTTTTTTAAAAATTTAAAAAAAAAAAAAGAAAAAAAAACAAATGAAGTGACTTCTCACTTCATCAAGTCTATGTTTCATTGCCTTTGCCAAGGACATTTTGTTTTCACTCCTGTTTTCTTTGCTGGTCTGTCAGCTGGATTTTGTTTTATTTCTTCATAAAAACAGGATGACGTGTGGAGCCCAGATAAAAGCAGAAGGACGCCACAATCACCAGGTAACATTAAGGACGTTTGTCCGATGCTTCACTGACATGTCTGTCAATCAACTTCAGCTCATCTGTGTGTGTCACCGCTCATCACGGTCACATTCATTAGTTCCAGACTGCTTCCAGACAGTTTGGTTTTTAACATGATCTGGAAATTGGCTATGATAACAAACGAGAAGGAACGAGTGCAAATTTGGAGAAATGACTCAAATCGCTGGCAGGAGACAACATTTCTGGGGCTCATGCAGGCCGTCCTTATGGCCTTATTAGTGATATGGTTGTCCATATTGTGTGTGAGAGCTGTCTGCAGAAACACAGACAGCTGGTAAATTTCCACCCGGTACTAGTAGGAGGACCGATGCCAAGGAAAGCTTTCAACCAATCATGTACAATCACCTGGAAACATCGCCACGCAGTCGTGTGGAAATAAGGAAGAGGAAGTGGATGTTTGCAGTAAAAACAGGGAGACAAACTGGTGAAAATCTTCTTTCTCGGTTACTTACTTCTTGTCTGAGCGAAACTGATTGGACAATACCAGATTTCCAGTTTGTAGCTGCAAGGTATCATTGATCTCGAGTGAGAACACAGTAGCAAGAATTGATGATGTTTTCTTTTTGTCAGACTTCTTTGAACTAAAATAAAATAAAATAAAACATCTAAAAAAAAACTGGAAAAAGTTGTGAAGACTTATGTGTTGTTGTCCATCTCGCTTAGTTTGTGGTACTCACTTGTTTTGGCTATTGTACAAGCGTTCTAACCTCAGTCCCAATCAAATCACAGTTCACATCTAACGACATGACTGTCAGGACTCCCCAGTGTACAGATCCTGTTCCTGAAGGGCCATTAAGACGTATTACTGATGAATACTATAATGTTCACAATCAGAACCTTTCACATTGCAATCATATTTTTATGTGTACTATTTTTATGTGTGTGTGTGTGTGTGTGTGTGTCTTCTAGCAATGCGCCATCTTTTTAGATCTGCCCCTGCATCTAACTAGCAATGGCACTTGCAACCTGGACTTGGTGCCGGTCACGACAACCATCGAAATATGGCCCTTAATGTTGGGTTAAGATAAGGCTGTGTTCAGGGTCACTTCCTAATTGCATGCCCAAGTAATCAGAATCCTCAGAAAGTGTGTGTGTGTGTGTGTGTGAGAGAGAGAGAGACGGACAGGAAAATATATGGTATTTTCTGGGCTGCACAGTGAGAAGCTCAATACAATTCTGTCTGCTTGCCATTTTTCAGTTGACAAATCCTTTCAATATAGTCTACCTGGCCACGCTGGCTCATCGTTCTGAAAGAATTACACTGTCGAGCGAGAGCGAAAGAGAGAAGAATATTACACGAGAAGGCAAGAGGAACACAGAATAGGAGGGAAGGAGAACGGGAGAGATAAGAGCTATCTTTTTAATATCATCCGCCCAGTTAGAGCCATTTGCTGTCAAAGAGCACAGAGAAAAATGGGAAAGAGGGGGATTTAGAAATAGCCACGGAGGAAGAATGAAGGTGGAAAACAGGGTGAGAAGGAAGAAAATAAGAAAAAGATGAGAGACATTTACATTGGATCTAATGCAGGTCGGGTATCGGGGGAATAGCTGCTGCTTAACACATTTCCTATCACTGGTTTAACACTTGAATATCATCTTCTACTTGTATGAGGACGAAGACTAAAACAGAAAACTACAGATATATGACAGGTGGTTGAATGAATAGATATTGAAACGATATTTATCTATTTATTTCAATTTTAATATATTCAAATATATAATTTTATATATATATATATATATATATATATATATATATATATATATATATATATATATATATATATATATATATAGTCATATATATTATATATATATATATATAGTCATATATATTATATATATATGACTGTATATATGATATATACAGTCAATTATAATTATAATAATTGTTATTATCATTAGTATCATTGTTATTATTAAGTATTAATAGAAAAGTTATTATAGAGAATGTTAATGTAATGTAAGTAAAGGAATGCTAATGAGACATATTGAACAAAGTTAAAACATATATCAACAATCTCCAGCCATGTCCACAGAGATGGAACCGTTTTAAAAATGTTTTCCCACAAATGGAATCATCTCCAGGAATGCGTCCATCCACATAAATCCGCTGTAGTACATATGCCAGGCCTGTAGGTTGTGTTGTAACGCTGCCACAGAAATACACCACATACAGAGAAGAAGATATGGAGCGGGTGCACAAAGGCTCTAAAACACTACTAGTTCATGTGGATGAAAGGTACAGACGATTTAAAAAAAAAAAAAAAGTTCTGCAGACTCACGTCACCTGAACTCGTCTTTGTGCTGACACAGTCACAGTTTGTCAGTAATAAGCACAACAAATCCTACATATCACTCTTTTCTTAATTAAAAATAAATAGAAATAAAATGACACAGATCATCAGCAGCTGATGCTCACCGACACATTCATATATAGAGAGGCTGAAAGAGCCTTGGATATTGTGATGATACTCTGTGCATTATTCGCTAAAAAAACTTAAACTGGCAGACATGTGAGATGAATTTTAAAAATCAATTAGGATTTAGAATTTCATATCTGCCAACAACAATAGCATCGCTGCCACCTGGGAATCAGCTCGTCCTGCTGAGAATAAAAGGGCTTTTGATGCGAGTAGGCGGACGGGAAGCGGAGAGATATGAAAATAACAGGAAAAGAGAAATACTGGGAGCTACGGCAGAAAGCCGCAGAGGATGAGCCAAAGAGGCAGGAAAACGACAAACACTGTGCCTTTTACTCACAACAAGAGCAAGACGGTCAGACACAGCAGCATGATGAGGACATGAGGGAGGTTATGATGCTTTTTTAATTTTCTTTTGACTTTGACTGCACATGCATTGTCTGTCCTGGTGCTGTCCCTGTCTGTGTGTGTGTGTGTGTGTGTGTGTGTGTGTGTGTTTGAGCTGCACAGAATTCCAATCATTTTCATTGCCTTCCTGAGCTGAATGGACTTTCCCTCTAACATTATTGCCCCAGTATACTTGTACCGCTGACCTCATGATTCAGTGGAAAGGTTTAGAGTGTGTGCGCACACAGGACACTCGGAAAACACGCCGCCACCAGCAATTAATCAGGTTTTGTGGAAATCTTCCTCCTGTCTCTAGTTCTCTTCCCTCATTTTCCCAGTTTTTTTATTTTCTCATCCTATTTTAATTTCACACTTCAGGGAGCAAATTTAAATGATGACCAGCAAATCTTTAAGTGAAAATTGTGTGCGAGTGTTTTATTACGCAAATGAGTGTCAATTGTCTTGGAAAACTGTGAAAATGGCTGTTGAGGTGGTAAATAAACCACAGAGGGGAGCACCAGCAGCCCAGATGACAAACCATGGCTTCAGTTCCTCCTCTCTGCATCTCAGTGCATCTTTCGCTCTCCACTACTGCAGAGACGAACCACAAACGTTCGGTAGGATCTGCTCTCCTGACCCTCATCACCTGACCCTCAGCAGGAATGAGCCAGAACCGCAATGTTAAACAAAGTGAAAAGGAACTCCTGGGTCCACAGTTTGACACACGGTGACTACCTAGTAGAGCTTTGGAAAGTCAATTTGACACCACGCATGCATCGAAAGCAACAATACAGGACTATTATGTTCCATTATATTTAAGAGCTGCGATTTATCAGCAGTAGTGAAAGAAATGACAGAAGGGGAAAAGGGCGAGGTTGATATCCGGAGGCAGGTAAACACTTACCACCTGTCCGTTCTGTGGATTCTTGTGGGCGTAGGGAGGACCTCTGATGTGGTTCCACATCTGCCCAGATGTCATTGCAAAAACGACACACTGTTGGAGAAACAGACCAGAGTTTGAATTAGAATTAGAGCTTTTTGGCAGGTTGGACTCTCTCCCAGTGGGCGAGGTTTGTGTGTGTGTGTGTGTGTGTGTGTGTGTGTGTGTGTGTGTGTGTGTGTGTGTGTCTGGTACCAGTGCAGCCATGGCCCAGCCAGTCTTGTTGTATATGAATTCCAGGTTGTTCCTCCTCAGATACAGCAGACCTCCAACCAGAGACACCAACAGAGCCAAAGCGATGGTCCCTGAGTAATTAGGAGGACGGAAAACACGGATCTGGAACAGAGGATTGAGAAAATACACATGAAGAACCTTGTCTGATTGTTTTAGATATGAATTACCTCAAATTGTATTTTTCCTCATTTAATTTTAGCTTGCGCCTTTATGTGAATGAAGAGACTGGTTTGAAAACCATTATTGAAAATGTTTCATTGCTTCTCCTTCAACTTTCATTCAGAAATCTCAGACAACTTTTCACACAGAGAGAAACCCCGCACGGTGTCACTGTGTGTGAATAAATAATTCATACAGGAATGATCTGTTCCGCTGACGTACAAAGACGAGAATGTGCTGAAAATGTAAGAATCATTGAAACAATGAGGGCAGAAAAGGAGTTCTGAGCAAAGACTCAAACTGTCAGAGAAGAAGTTCAGCCCTGAGTGAAACATCGTTGAGATACAAGACCAGACAATTACATCACATTAGGGTGTTATGGAGAATATTTCAGCCACGCAAAACCAGACTGACAATTATTTCCACTAATCCAATGCAACTAATACTGGTTTTGCAGTGCAATTTGAATTGATTTGATGCTCTTTGCATATTTCAAATTGTTAAATCTCTGTACATTTCTGCTTTAACTGCTGCTATTCTGCCAGTTCTTACATGTTTTGGAATATTTTAGGTTTGATTTTTTTTGTCCTGTGTGCTGTCTTATCACAGTGTTGTGCTGTTGAGGGAATTTGCATTCAATGCACTTACTATCTAATCTAATCCAAAATCGGAAAGTTAGACAGCTGTGGTGCAGGAGCCTCGAGCATCTACGAGCAGCCCAACACTCCAAAGTTCCTCGGAGCGTGAAAGTAACATATACTGAGAAGTTTCAGGGTGTTATCATTCCCTTTGTTTGCTCATTCTGGTCTGAACCAACATGTTCCATCGTTGTTTTGACCTGTCAGAACAAATGTCACGATAAGGATGAGTCATTTTGGTCATTTGGCTAACAGAGGGCAGCGGTAAAGCTCCTCAAACCGCCAACTGTGTATAACATACCTGAACATCTGTACGGTCTGCAATCCACTTGGCAAGCTGCTCTGAAGCAAAGCCAATCCTTTGCAGGTCAAATGTATCGGCCCGCTTCGGCTTTCCCTTGGCTGGGAAATGCATGAAAGTGGGAGCGCTGTTCATGTTCAGCTGGAAAGAAAAATCAAATCAGTGGTCGGGGTTTAGTGAATTGCCATTTTGTCAGACAAACAGATGAAGACATACAATATATATACCGGTAATATCTTAAGCAGTCTGATGGTCAATGCCGGCATCTCATTGTAGCGTATGAACTGAAGAAAACATTTCAATCACCAGTTGCTGCCCTTGAAATAGAAATAGAGCTGTTTTCTTTTGTGTTCAATTTGCATGTTGCAGTCTGATGTGTTTATTCGACAAATGACAAAATCAATTTGACAAAAGTGCCACATTAGCTTGTATTGAAATCAAGCTAATATCGGGAGCAAATTGTCCGTCAAATATGTTTTCCCTAAACTAATTCTGAATGTACTTTGCATAACTCCAAGGAAAGTGTTTTTGTTATGCAGGTCTGTACTCTCCATTCCACCCAAGTATTCCTAAAGAGAATACCAGGCGTACATGCATATAAAGTCAAAGCAGAGCACTGGCATGTCGTGTTTCAAATGTAGGGCCGACGTTTTTACATGGCGACCGTTGGATGATACACCTGCACTGAAAGCTGCAGTCACTTTGTATGGAACACATCATGGTATGGAGACACGTCATCATCTATTAGTGATTTAGAAAGCCACTATTGACAAAACAATTATGTCTGTCGAGCCCACAACAGACACAGTGTCGTCCTTCAGGTTGTCCAGGGCAAGCCTGGCATCCATATTGAGCCACATTAAGATCTACTATATACTAAGTGCGTAAAGAAACGGGAGTAATAGAAAACGCTCTGAACTATCAGGCTGCTGTTGGTTTCCTTGGCAGTTACTCTGGCGTGTAGACGTGTCAAAAATCTCTTTAACAGCTGCAAGATTAGAAGAACTTTATTTGTCAGTCTTTTGTATTTAACACTGTATTTAACCCACACGAGCTAGGAGCAGTGGGCTGCCTTGTCCTGCACACTGGGGTTTCGGCGCCGTGCTCAAGGGCGCCTCGGCAGTAGCCCCAGAGGTGAACTGGCACCTTTTCAGCTACCAGTCCACGTCCACATTTTGGGCCACCCTCCAGTCCCCGAGTCTCTACTGACTGAGCTACTGCCAGCATCGTCCATTGCACCATGTGTCACATGCTCATGGAAACAAAGGACGTGCCTCACTCTGTGATGTGACAGATTTAGGATGTGGCAGCATAAAAAAAAAAAAAATACTCAAAATGTCAAAAGTGTAACGTCAGAGTTTTTAACAGTGGGGGAACAAACCCTAGGTTGACTAGGAAAGGTTCAATGGTTTGTTTTGAAATGCGACCAGCACAACTGCAGCGCAAAAGAAAACCTACCAATACTCCCCAGTAGTGTCTAAACTCAGGCTAAATCGTTGCGTCATTAAGAGTCTCGGCAGCAACACGAGTGTCTGGATTCAATACGTACTCATCAGTACATCGCACTTCAAAGTTTGGAGGAGCCGTTTTTACAACAGCACATATCAGCTCTCTCCGGGGAACAGAGAGACTGGAGCTCAAAGGCTTTCTCCAGGATTTAGGTCAGGACTCAGGCTGGCCCGTTTAAAAACTATTTTCTGTTTTCTTCTTCCACTGGTCTTCTGTGTTGCTGAACGTTTGCGCTGGGGCGCCACTCTGCTGAAAGACCTGATACCCTTGCCTCAAGCCATGGGTTTTCTGACGCCAGCTAACACACTTTGGTCAAAAGACCTTGGTAATCGTATGATTTCATCAGCCTTTGACACTCACTGCTTCCAGCACCAGAGACCACAAACCTTTGCAGGATGACAGAACCTCTGACATTTGTTCTTCAGTCAGGTCTCTTCAGAATTTGGTGCTTCCTTACAATAATCTAATAGACGCATCGTGTCTCTAAATAGCTCATGTTTGGTTCCATCTGTCTGTAAATAATCACAGACTTACCTTTCAGCTTTCACCTTCTAGCTTAACAACACAATGGTAATAATAAAATAATAGTATGAGTAGTCACCATTCCAGATGTCTAAATGTGTCTGATGCTCCTTCAATGTCATGTGTGGCTTCTCTATTTATATATATTTTTATACAATGACTATCAACGTCACGCAGAAGGACAGACAGAGAGGACTTTGGAGTATTTCTACGCTCTCAGGCACTTTTTATTTTCATAGTAGGTAAAATGTCTTCTATAGGCCATAGAACCTATTTGACTTCAGGCTACTATCATTAATACTATTCTATCACACTGTCATACTCACAGGCAAGTCTTACTTTTTCTTTAGTTTTTTGGTTTGGGTGTGTTCTATAAATTCATCAAAAGGTGCCAATAAGTTGTTTCTTGTTTAAAATCAAGGAACACAAAGCAGAACAGGACTATTTATAATTGAGGACGTAATCTATTTTAAGTGGGGAGAGAATACAAGACTTGATAGATTGACTTATATTTTTCATAGCGTCTCCAAATTCTTGTCCATGGACTTACTCCTTTATCAGAGGATTTGTGTGGGGTCAAACTAGAACCGACTGATTCCCAAACTTAGTAGGTGGTTGTTCATTTTCACTGTTACCGTTTCTCTTCAGGTGAAAGATTCACTCACATGTATTTACATGTTTGTTCACGTGTGTTCTCCTCTCAAGCTCTCCAGCAGATTTTACTCTTTACGTTAAATGGAATGTCCAATATGAGATGAGGTGATGATATGTGAAAGACTCGTTCACCTGACGACCATGTCAGCCGGCAGCAGAAAAACTCTTTGGAAATGACATGTTCTGTCTGATTTATATTATACTTTCGATCAGAATGGAAAGGATTAACAGGGGGTACGGTTTGATTGTGTGTGTGTGTGTGTGTGTGTGTGTAAATTTATTGTCGAACATTATTTTATGTTGTGTTATGTCGTCCATGTGCAGATCTGTATTTTCGTCCAACGTCTGCTTCTCTCTTCAGATTTTCTTTCCAAGTGCAGCATGTTTTTGCATGTGTTGATGTTATTTCTCTGTAAGATGTCAACTGGACGTGCGCGACCAACTCTCGATAACAGCTGCTGTAGTGAAACTTGCACAAAAATACTACTGGAGATATAGGAGTGGATATTAGAGATGACATCTGAATATCAGCCCGCGCCAGTTGTGCAGTTTTATTATTTGAAAGCAACTGCTTCTTCATATATGCACATATGAGTGGGTGTTACACCCGTCAGGTCCCGGTATTCATTCGTTTATCATTTTTAAATCGATGAGCGGCTGCAAAGGAAAGTAGCATTCCGCATTCTGGTAGGTCCAAAGAAGATAAAACTTGTGCAATTGTAAAGAACAATTAGCGTCTTCTAGCCACGTACATCGATCGTTCTCAAAAAAAGTTAAATCGGAAAAAGGTGATACATTTCAAATCTAGTCTTGTGCTACTGAAAGACATGTTTGTGTGGATTTCCTGTCCCAGTCAGAATGATTTCGAGAGCAAAAAGCCTCTGTGGGTGTTTTTCTGGGCAAGAAGGCAAAACTCTCAGTTTATCAGTCAAATTCCCTTTAAACCTTCAACTTTGGTTCCTGAAATGAAAAAAAATAGAGATTGCAGCGTATGAAATGAGTGTCCTCCACAGTGTGAGTGAGGAGATAAGACATCTGGAGGGAAGCTCACAGAGGACCTGCTGATCCCTAACGCTGAAAGAAGTCAGCGGAGGTGGTTTGGCCATCTGATTAGGGTTTGCCTTTCTGAGTATTGTACGTGTTTAACAGATAGACGGTCTAAGAGTAAATCCAGAGTATACTGGAGTTTCGGGTCATGCTGGAGCCACTGTCACAGAGTCTGCAATCCCATAGATTGATGAACATACTGTATATACACACACACAAGCACAGGAGCTGGTTACCTGCTGGAAAACATCAGCTCCTTCATCATAGTCCACGACTGTGAAGAAGAGCTTGTTTGAAAATGCAGATGAGTAACGCCACGAGTTTGCTAGGACCTGGTACTCCTCATTCGCCTGCCTAGATGAACGAAAAACAGAAGAGGAGTGAGAAACAAAGATCAATAACAGAAATAATTCACACATTTATGCACGAGCACTGAACCCAAAACCTGATCCTGTCTCTGACTCGTGCGTGTAAGGATCAATAAACACGATTGTGTACTAGATGAAAAATGTATTTAGTGGTTTTCCAGGCTGATGTGTTGTGTCAGTAATGATGCAGCTAATGTTGGCATGGCGTTCCCTTTTATAAATTAAGTTTGATTTTACAGTCCCTTTCAAGTGTCTCCTGAAGTTAAAACTCAAGCCAGCCGATCGGCGTTATATAATAAAAGCAATGATACATTTCATATCGCCATGATTTCACTGCTCTACCATTCGTTTGTTTCTTCCTGAAAACTGTTGCAAACATTTGCTTAAGCCACTAATGGGGACACAACCATCTCAAAGCAGAACACTCTACTTTTAAATGAGACGCTAGGATACTGAAACAATTATGCAGTTTCAAATCATCCGTCGTCTGTTCATGGAGTGGGGCTGTGTGCAGCGCTGTCCAGGGTGCTGAAATGCGCTCCTTTAAACTGATCTGTTTCACTTGTACTCCTATTTATCTACTAAACCGCATACTTGAACCGTCCATCTTATCCCATATTAGAATTTTAAGATGCTGTGAAGCTGCATGATGCAACCCGGCAACAGGCATTGTTGACCGTATGATGCTCTTACAATATACATGTTTCCTGTTTTTACAGTGTTTAACTGCTGAAAGGGACACTAAGCACGTGAATAGTGAGTGTGCGGGTGATTTGAGAGCTGGCCTCAGTGAGGCAACAGAGAGAAGTTGCATGCACGGCTCTGACTGGAGGAATGGCACCGGATTACAACTGAGTCCAGGTGAGATGAAACTGTGTTTGTCTCTACCTGCACACTGAACACTGCCTCTGAGGCTGCAGGGCAGTGAACATGACGATGACCGAGTAGTTCCTGGGCGGAGCTTTGACGAAGCGACGAAACTTGTCCCCATTCATCCGGACGACAGAGCGGCGAGAGGACCACTCCATCATCTGGTCAACCTTCTCCGAGAGAAGGTTCTGAAATTACAAGGGCAGAAAAGACATTATTCCATTTATGAGCCATGTGTTCCAGTCCTGAAAGCACTACATATTTGGATGCATACAAGTCTGTAACTTCACCACTTGCACTTCTCTCCGCAGACTGCATCAAAATCCTGGATTTTTCTTGCATGAAAACGAGAGCACGTCTTTAAAATTTGATGATGTTCCAACGAGCCCTTGACCAATTTCGGGGCATTACTATATACTGGCTGCTTTGAAAGTTCACAGACGGGGGGATAGCTGGATAGTGTGCTACTCAGAATAAATCTTGTATGTATGTATATATACACACACACACACACACACACACACACACACACAGATGGATACACAAGAACCGTTCGCAAGAAACACGCAACAGCACCCAAACCTCCAAGTAATTCAATTGACACACTCCGTTTGATTTGCACATATGTTGTGTGTCTCCTCTTTAACAGTAACAGACAGATAAAACCTTTTTTTTGCCAATTTGACCTTTAAAAAGCCAATGGAGGATGAAACGTTGAGAGTAGTGATAAACCGTGGTGTTTTCAAACCTCTGCTAATCAAACAGCACAGAAAGCGCGTACCATAAATCATTTCTGTGCGGCTGACGGCGTGCACACAATGGTTTGTCATGAATTTTTCATTGTAGCCGCTCGGATCTTATCTGAGCCTCATGTCATGATTAACAAATATAGAAATATGGATGTTTTTCTTCCTTTGTTTCACTCGCATAACTCTATGCTATAAACTACAATAGGTGATACTTTGGTTCTAATACAAAACACATGTCATTGATTTTTGTGTTTTATATCCTCAGTTAACTATTTGTGACAAATGAATGTTGGATATAAAGACTGACACCGAGACAACATCAAGGTTCTGAGTTTGATCTTGTTTTAACCTCAGAACATAGTCTGCAATTTCGAAAAAAAAAAGAAAAAAAGACACTTCAGCAGGAATTCTCCTCTTGAGAAAGTACCACATTAAACATTAAAAGGCCTCACTGCTGAGCCTGAGTAAGTAACACGGTCGGGCAACAGTGTTTACGTTCAAATGTATTTGTAAAACCAAGTTAACCTAGTTGATGCTGTTTGTAAACTGGGGTCCATCGCTCCTAACTTGCACACAGAGCAGGTACACAGCCAACACTTGAAGATCTCATTAGGGAGAAAAAAAATCGGAGGCATCTTGTTTGACTCTCAGCAGGATTTCATCAAATAAAATATATTAACTCCAACATGCCAAACATCAAGACAAAGGTGGTCACCCTGTGACGTGTACTGACTCCAGTTGGGATTACGCCTCAATATCAGTGTCCACCACCAAATGTATTCTGTGTTTTTATCTGATAATTCAGTTGGGCAAAGCCCTTTATTCATATTGTCTTTTTTTCTTTTCAATTCCCGGTCTGTGTCTAATAAATCTTTCATTCTCAATAACCTTGATATTCTATTTCTCACTGAGACATGGCTTATACCTGGGGAGTATACCTGTGGTGAGGTTATTGCATTACATTTTTAAATAACCTCACTATTACTGAGTTTAGTCATTTTTATCCAAATCAGCGCATGTGTCCTTGAGGACTGTGTGTTGTAAGACTTTGGCAATACAACATGCATCCGAGGATATACACCAATGATGATATAACGGCCCTGGAGCCCTGGTTAAGTCTGTTTGTCATGTTTTGCATGATTTGCTCACATTTGTTTGTCTGCTTGGCGTTGTGTGAGTGTGCACACCCTACGGGGGGTGATGGTGCCACCTGCTACCTGCTGGTAGAGCGGAACAAGGAGAAGCCAGCAGATACCGTCATTGACCTCCATGAACTGAGTGAACGAAGCTTTTTGTCACTACAAATGGGACATTACAAAATAAGTCCATACATCAGCTTTGAACAGTGCAGGAGCTGGCATTATCTGCTGGGAAACATAATGTGTCCCACTTGCGGCGGTGACGTAATTTGCATGTGAAAACTGAGTTGTTTGTGTTCCACTTCCATCAGGTTGGGAAAAATCCATTCTTGCACGAGATTTTTGTGTGTAACCAAAACATTGCATAGTATTCCACGTACAAGTACACCATAACGGCATTCCTAGTGACAACAAATCACACAGTTGGGTGTATGAGCCACTGCAATGGAACAAAAGACCTAAGTGATACAAAAACAGTAAAAACACAGTTTATACTGACGGGTAATACTGCATGGCTGACGCCATCTTGGATTCTGAACTCTGTGTCTTCTGAGTTGGACCAATGTCCAAGGCCTGTACACTTGTAAAATGTCTCCATCATGAGAGGAGTGTACAGGAAAATCAAACAGCCGAATGTCTTCTGCCAATGAAGCTCATAGACTGAAACACAAGGCAAAACCGCTGTTAGTGAACTTAGTTTGTATTTGGAAATGAACTGAACTTGCTATCATGCTCACTGTGATGTTTTCCGGGTCTAACAGCCTTGAACAAACTGAACCGCTGACTTTGTGAGGGTTTCCTGTTTGTTTGTCAGCCACTTTGCGTCCTTTTGCCAGAGATGTCAGTAGAAAATGTCAATCATACTGGCAGTAGTGATGCACTGCCTTACTCATGACCCACAGGCACAACACACACACACACACACACAAACTGGTTTACGCTCATTTCTTTATCGTCACGTTACCATGTCTAGAACCACTTTTTGCATGAATTTCACCTTTAACGTCATGACAACTTACCCCTTTGTCCTGATAAGGACGCCAGTCTGTGCTGATATGCGTCACCATCAGGAACGTCCATGAGGAGTCAAGTCACTGACATTAAGATGATGTCTGTGAACTTCAGGACCATTGACACAGATTATGACCAGCCTTAACACCACATGCACCCCGACTGCATGGTGTAGTGACCCACAGTTGCTGGGTTGTCTTCCAGCATGCAGCACACATTAAACCTGCAGGTTACTCCCACACATCAACACTACAGCTCCTTACTTAACCTGACCAACGTGCACAAACATGTTTAATACATTAGCACTCCAGCCAGCCTAGGACCACTAAAACATTTGTTTTCTACCCCACTGAGCACAAAGGGCACACAAATGAATCACATCTGCATGTGTATATGTTGTGTGGGAGTAGGTGAGGACAGGCTGTCGGCAGATATCCTGGTTTATCCAGCAGGTTTGCTGGTACTTGGATCTCGGAGTGACACAACTCTTTCTCAAAGCACAAAAGGTCAAAGGGTGGGTGTCAGGCAGAACATTGGCAGCATTGGTTTATTTGACTTTTCTGCTCATTCTCTTCAAGCTTCATGACAACTGAGTCTGATTGCTAAATAAAGAGCAGAGGCTAAAGAAATAGTCACAGCATCCACAGATCAACAAAATAAAATTGGAGAACTGGAGGAACAATCGATTCTTAGGTGAGAAAAAAAACGGAGTGACCGGAATGGATTGACTTTTATATGGATTACAGCTTCATTTAAACCACATTCACAATGACCAATCTATTTTTTTAACCTCTATAGTCCATTTTCCACATGCTGCCGTTGATAACTGGAACAAACATGTCCAGTTATATGAGCTACACAACATATAAACTCAAGCCCCATCCTTCCGACAAAGGTACAGAATTCCTCCTGTCTGGTACTTGATCTGTGGACCTCCCTCATGAAAAGCTGACAGTATCTGTTCTACCCACAATCCCTTGCTCTGAGAGGTCTAAACGGTCTCTATTGTACGTGAACAGATCTCAGCGTTGGCCATCAGGCTGCAGTACAGTTCCCTCCCATTGAAAGAGGGATTACAGGAAATTGGCTTCCTATAACGAGGAACAAAGACTCAACTCTCTTCTCTCCCACACAAACACACACACACACACACACACACACACACACACACACACACACACACACACACACACACACACACAGCTCTTTGTAAGGGAGGGAGGGCAGAAGAAATTAGCAGGGAATGAAATGGCAATGGCACTCAAAGATTTTATTTTTTAGCCGAAATGGGAAGAGAGGAAGCTGATGGATCAATGGAGGGGAAAGCAAATGGAAACATACCGGGGGAGGAAGTGTCCCAGAAGTACAAAAAGGGACACGAGGACCGTAGACATTAGTCGTTTTTGGAAACAAGTGAAATCCTGAAATAATTCAACAGGATGTCAGCACATGTCCTCTGCGCAATTTCATTGTCTGACAGTGTTATTGTGACCATCTCCCACCACCACTGACGATAAAACAAAACACTTTCTTTTTGCTGGCTTCACGTTTGTCAGCTCATAATCTACCATTCCCAGAAAAAAAAACAGGACTTGTCACTGGAGGAGATTTGTCAGCTTATCTACCTAATAACTATTTGAAATGAATGTATTTTTTCCCCATCTGTCTTCTTGTCCGTCATCCTTTGCTAGTTTTATTTCATATTTATCCCAGCAGGGGTGTCTCTCTGGGATGTTTATACTATATCAATATCCCCCCCCCCCCCCCCCCCCCCCCC
>CAAKHB010003410.1:37607-52679 GCA_901007665.1 Aeoliscus strigatus
AAAAACCCCCCCCCCCCCCCCCCCACACACACACACACAGACAACAGCTTCTCCGTAAACCTTTCAGGCACATGTTGTTAAATCTTCTGTCATGTCGCCTCCCGAGGCTGGCTGTGGAGGTTTGTTGTTTATTTGTCTCACAAAGTCAACTTTGGCATTTTAAGCATATGAAAAAAAAAGTTTCAAAGAGGTATGAAGTCCATTCCAGATCAAAGATTCCAGAACAGAACAGAACATATGGCTATCTTTGCAAACTGCGAGGTGAAATAAATCTGTTTACATTAGTTTGCTAAAGGCTTCAGGTTGCTCAAAGCAGCCAGAAGCAGGTGAACATCTGACAGAAAATGCAATGATATGCAAGAAAATCTATGTACGGCAAAGAAGTGAGAGAAGATGCCTGGTGTCCTGTAAATCTTAGTTAGTGTAGGATCCCTTTAAATAATGCAATACTGCTGTGACAAATAATGCATGCAGTGTTTAAAGTGACTCAAGTTAACTGATCTGGGAAGGGGGATATTTTACTCAAGAGAAACATCCGAGGAGTCATGGGCTTTAGCCGGAAGCAGACGTGATGGCAGCATGAGTCAAAAGCTTAAGAAAAACAAATGCAAAAACCTCTTGGAGCATCTCTTCGGGCCTGAACGTCCAGAAAAAAGGTGCTGTTGCAGAATATTGTGAAGTGACCTTTTTGTCGCCATGCCATCGATTTATCCAACTAGTCATTTTGAATTGTCGTCATTAAACATGTTAACGTGTGAGGCCAGGATGGATTCATGAGACCAGATCCAATATCCAATAGATGTGTTTTTTTGAGAACACAACAAAGCTCACAGAGGAAAAAAGAAGGGGCAGACTTTAGAGGGATGAATATGGAAGGTACTTGTTTGTTAAGAGTTACTTTATTGCTCCTGTGAGGGAACAATGTACAATAATACTAATAACACAATTTAATTTAAGGTATACAACATTAATTGTAAATCTAGAAACACTAACAAAACATATTTACACATATAGTTGTTTAGTAACTGGGGTAAATATATGTAAATAAAGAAACTGTTCTGCCATAAGCCAACAGGAAAGGTCATGAGTCTTAAGAGGAAGGACAAACTTGTTGTCTGGAATTGTAGTTCTCAAGAAATGACATATTTCCCATGAAATAGACAGTAGTGTATTTGTATGAATCATTTGTCCAGAAGGAGGTCAGCAATCCAGGTCAAGTTTTATAACAAGTGTAAGGGACACATGCAAGTGGCAAGGAGGAAAAATAATTGGACTTGAGGGAGGCAAACTCCAGGATGAACACATGGAATAATCACAGAAATACTTTCCATCAGCAGCAGATTGACCTGCAGTAGCAGAAACAATAAGGGTGTGAAAATGTGTTATTATGGGCAGGATTCGAAAACTACATCCAGGATAATGTGACACAGTTAATCTCTCAACCACTGGGATGTGCTTCGGTCAAAAGCTTCATTTACCCATTCTCTTAAAGCAGTTCACCTGAACTCACTTCCAGCACCGAGGTGATGATTAACATAAAATAAAAGGAATCCAAGGCAAAGTTGGAAAAAGAAGATAGAGGTGATTTGAGGTGTTTTCTTTGACTTGATGTTTAACTTTACCACTGAAAACATGTCAGGTGGTGCAAATGGATGCTTGAAAAAAAAAAAAAAAACAGATATACCCAAGTATCCATCGTTTGAGAAAGCATTATTTTGAGGAGTGTGTTGTTACAATAATTTAAGATGATTTTAATTCCAGTGGCCTTGAATTTAAGTTATTTTTGTATTGAATATTACCCTCAACACAGTAAAGTATAAAAATGAAGCATAATTTTACGCACACACACACACACAGAGAGAGAGAGAGACTTGTACAACTGTTAAATAAATAAACTTCTTTTTTTCCACACACCTTTTAATCTTGGGTAGCTAATTTCAATTCCATTTATTCAGTGGAATTTAAAGTTAAAGTCTGACTCACGCTGTAAATATTACTATGTCACCTTTTAGAACCCCGACAGGAGCAACCTTTAAATAACTGACTTGTGCTCCTCCTGAATGTCTGCCATCATATTGTCTGGTTACAGTTGTACTGACATGATTGGTCAGACATCCTGACATACTGCATAAGTTGACGGCTCAGGGGGCCAATCAGGGTGGAGGTAAGTGGTGGGTGTTCACAGTGCATATGTGTCAAACCCTGACACAGACACAGGGAAGAGAACACTGACAGTGTTTTTGTTATTTTGGAATATAACAACCAGTGTGGCTGATACAGCTGCCAAAGGACCGCTGATGTCCATTTGCCACTTGACAGCTGTTAATTTTGAGCTATGGACTCATGGTGGGTCCCAACTGCAGATCTACCGTAAAGTCGTCTTGAGTCCACAGGAAGAACGGCCTCATGAAGAGGAAAACATCGATCCAAAATCCAAGATGGCATCAGTCGTAGTCTTATCTATCAGTATAAACTGTTTTTACTGGTTTTGTGTCACTTAGGTCTTCTTCGGTCAATCTGCTGTAATTAAGCATGCTAGCTACGTACATCACAAACGTCCAGCACCCTTAGTCAGAGGCTACTCGCAGCTGGGAAAAAAAAAGCAATGTGCATGTGATCACTGCATATAATGATTTAGAGTTGCCTGTATCTCTTCTTACAACATCATATACTGTTTGGATCTAAACCCAGAAAGCAGTGAAGCAGTTGGATATGCTGACTGAAGCACTAAGAGAAGCCATGAGAGAAGCTGCTTGAGTCTTGCACACTGTGATAACAGGAACTTCCACTCCACCAGTTACAGCTGTCTTAGGGAACTACTGCTGGGCCTCACTAGGGAGCGGGAGAGCCGGTTGCGCTGATCATATGTTGCTGCGAGCTCTGCTGGTCAGACTAATTGGCTGGTCAATAGTCTGAACAGCTGGGATGGGGCAGGACCACCAGTTGTTCAGTTGAAACCAGGGCCACACCAATCATCACAAATCAAGGTCCTCATTAGAGTCTTGATCTGTCAGTTACAGATCAAAGAGTCTTTCTTCATGCTTCTTGTTTATTTTAGTGAGGACTGCGGTGGAAATCAAGATGAGCTTTCGCTGCATCCCAGCAGGGGCTTTGTCAGCTTTTAAAAACTCACAGAAACTAGAAGTGCACAGTAGCAAGCGCATAGATATCCTCCGAGGGCAGCGTAGGCAGGACGTTTTTCACTGTTACCAGTTGAATGCAAACAGACAGGCAGAACAATCAGGTGTGTTATATCGTTTCGGACAAACACTTGACAAATTCCTTGCAAATACAACATCTGTAGCAGTGGTAATTACCAGCAATACTGGTGCTTGGGCACTACCTTTGGCCACGAAAAAGTACTGCAGATGCTGCTGTTGATTTTATTTTTTTTTATTTTTTTTTATTTGTAGGACTTTGGATGAAAATATCTGAGCAGTCATTATGATTTTGTTGTTCAACGACATCTAGACCAACTGAAAAACTGCGGACAGGGACTACTTTGTGTCTATAGGTAATTACACGCCTGAGTGGACAAAAAAATGTGGGGTTCCCCAAGGCTCCATTCTGGGGCCACTTCTGTTCAACATCTACATGCTCCCGCTGGCTCAAATTATGAAAAACAACAAGATACCATAATCATGCAGACAACACACATATTTACATAACCATATCACCAGGGGACTGAGTAAATGTATTGAACTAATCAATGATTGGATGAGCCAGAATTTTCTTCAACTCAACAAAACTGAAGTGATTGTTTTTGGAGAACGCTGCTGCTGAGTCCTCAACAAGACCAAGAAAGTGGATCATGTCACTCCATTCCTCAGATCTTTACACTGGCTTCCTGTCTGCCAAAGAACTGATCTTGATCTTTATGTTCTATGTAAAGCACTTTGACTTGCCTTGTTGCTGAAAGGCGCCATACAAATAAACTTGCCATTCCTTGCCTTCAATGTTCCAATATGTTGCATTAGTTACATTCTTTAACTCAGGAACACGTCCGTATTTAAACCTCGGCCTGTTGTCTCTGTGGCTGGGTTGGAATCCTTTTATATACCCCACCCACCCTGAGACAGGGCCTAACAATGATACACCCACAATAGAATTGGATCATTCAAATTTCCTCTTTTAAAAGGAACTGTGGCAGCAATGCCTGGGAATATGTCAGTGCTTTCTTATCGGCTGACATACACTTTGATGTATCTCTAATGGCTATTATGGACTAATGTTTGAGTTCTGCTTATTTGCTCATCCAGCTCTGCTTCTCAAAAGACTAATGTGTAAAGGAAAAGAGGCATGGGAACAGAAAGGGAGTGAAAATAAGAAGATGAGAAGGAGATTGAAGGCAACCCGACTCGAAATGGAACTCAGCATTTATCCTGACAACAGTCATTATTTTATCAGTTTGATTATAAGTTTGTGTAACCTCTAGGACAAATTGTGAATGCATATAAACCACAATAGGTGGAATAGGATGAGCACTTCTGCTTGATGGTCGGCAGTCTTCTAGATGAGACTGTGTGTGTGTGTGTGTGTGTGTGTGTGTGTGTGTGTGTAAGAGAGAGGGAGGGAGAGCTTATTTTCCTCAGTGGATAAATATATGCTTTCAAATGCTGAGTTATCAGAATTTAATAATTCATGGCCATTTTTATTATTTCTAGGTGTCACTTTACCTAAGGAGAACTCTGCTGGGCCAAACAAGGTAAGGCTGAATTTTAAGAAAGGAAAAGTTGTTTCAGCTTTAGGAGTTAGCTTCTTATGACGAGTGCTTCAACTTTAGTTGGTTTTAGGTCAGTGAAAATACACACACACACACACACACACAGACACACGTCTGCACAGCTTCAAGCAAAATTCCACTTCCAGTCGAACATAGTCAAGACTGTGTGCATGTTAGCATGTTACCATTGTGTATCCTTTGTGAGTATGTTTATGAGAGTGTGTATTGCCTGTGAACGGACACAGTGGTGAAGTTACTTTTTTTTAGGGTGTGTGTGTGTGTGTGGGGGGGGGTCGTCACAGCAATAGTGTGACTGTGTCTTATCAGCCAAACACCGGACAGACACACAAGAACACAATGACACACTGGGATTATATGCCAGTTCATATCAGTTATACAGCAATGTTTGTCACTGTGGGTACTCAGTGAGGGGCAGCAAGAGGGAGCGGAGGAGAAAGGGAAAAGAGGCAAGGAATACTCATGAAAAAAAAAAGAACGTTTAAAAAGGGATATTGGACAGGGGATTTATGTTAAGTTAATGTTTTGTTTTTATGGTCTGATGAGGAAAAGCAGCAGTTAGTGACCAAAAGGTGTGTGTGACGGGTTAACTGACCTCCAAAGGTTATCATTTGGTCTGGTGTCAGACCACATCGATTTCTGCCTGGGATGCAGACACACAAGACAATTGTTTTTATTCCACCAGACAAGCAACAGATTCTCTCATCGAAACCAGAAGTGGCTCTTGGTCAATTTCCACAAAACAGATCGAGCAGGGGAAGCAACTCAGATACAGGGACAACATATCATCCGGTCAATTTCTGAAATTGACACGCTGGCAGACTCTCATCCGTATTTCACATCAGTACTTCTAAGTGATGATAACTAGTGGCAGCAGGCCAAGAATCAGCTGCTGAGAGTATTTTCACCACAGAATGACACAGTACGGCTGGAATGTGTCTCTATGGCTTGGTGAAGAAGGAATTAACCCAACACATGAAATGAAATTAAACTATGCACTATGAAAATTCACTGGAAGCACAAAGCAGCATAAATAGGTCAGGTCAGTCACATTTGAGAGGATCTGCGGACAACGGACCATGTTTCAGCTGGAAAAGCATGTAGCATTGGGGTTGAAACATCACTAGCATCAATCATTCCTATACAAAAGTCTGTAACACCAGCTTTTAAGAAATACAGTTATTAGAAAGAAGTCGACAATTGCTCTGAATGCACTTTCCGCTAAATGTTAAAACTATTTACAACATAAAATAGTATACAATTATTTAGCACTTAGGTCCTTAAATGCTCTGGATGCAGGTTTAGCTGGTTACAAATTTGGCTGCAGTGGGCACTTTACTGAGTGTATTAATGCAAATGGGTTCCCTTTTTTTTTTTAACATGCAACATTTGATTTGTGAAACTGCACCCAATCTGAGTACATTCCTGGATCCGGGAAGGGCTTGTCACTTTGTTTAACATTGCAAGAAAGGATCTTTCGGGGGGTGGGTGTGGTCGTGTATCAGCCTGCAGAGGGACGTGTGTGTGTGTGTGTGTGTGTGTGTATGCAAGAGAGGTTCTACCAGATGGTGTTTGTGGCTCCTCTCTACAGCAGTGGCAATGGAAAGATGAAGAAGAGAGAGGAGGAACATAAACAAAGCTCGGTTTGCTCACACTGCTGATTAAGGCACATCATGTGCGTTGCCACTGACCTGAGAAGAGACGTGTTGAATTTGGTGACAACGATAGTAGAACAGTAGAACAGCACTGTCAGTGAAGAGGGATTTCATCAGCCTGAGCATGTAGTGGCTCAAGAATAATGGAATCAAGACTCCGTTCTAAATTAACTCATGACCTGAAGAATTAAGCTTCACTTCTGAGCTGAGCTATTGAGAAAAATGAAGTATAGGACTTTGTTTGCAATTAATCACACGTGTCAAGAAAACTAGCGATAATTAAATGAAACGTCTGAGTGACTCAGTGACTGAGTGACTCACAGCTAAGTGAGTGAATGAATGACATCATAACAAATTGGCAGATGTATTCCGTAAGTAGCTGGGGCATGGAGAACGAGATAGAAAAGAAAGGTCTTAAAGGGAGCATGTGCCAATACCTATGATAAATGGCAGTGTGAAATTAATGTTCACAACAACCAGACACGCTTTCATATTTAACAGGTCTGGCACATAAATTAGCCTAAAAATGTCAGGAAAATGGCAAATGACTAAAGAGGGAGAGATGGGAAGATGAGGTGAGGTTGTAACGACAGGGGACACAGGAAACAGTGAAAGAAGAGAGAAATACCCATTTTTAATACCATAATTGTAGAAATGTAAAAAGGGACAAAAAGGGCACAATCAAAGGCAAGGTGACACAGCGGGATAGGAAAGAGAACAGAGAGAGGAATGGAAATCCTTTTTAGCAGAAGGTGGAATAACAGTGGAGGAAAATGACTTGGGAACACAGGCCATCAGTCACTTGGAAAACAGGCCTGACACCACGGCATCAATAATTCAGATGACTACGGCTAATGAGTGAGATCCAAACAAGTCACCCTTGAATTCACTAAAAGCACCCTGAATCATTTCCCTGCACAGAATGTGCCATAATTATGGCTGCAGTTTGGGTTTTACTGTCACCACACGAGGGGATTGGTGGACAGGATATAATATTCAGTGCCCTGGAACACTTGAAAAAAAGAAGAAAAAAAACCCAAAAGCTTTTGTTCAAAATTCAACTCAACTGGTGTGTATGTGTGTGTGTTTGTGCGCGCACTACAATCACATATGTCACAAACAAACAAACAAAAGATCACACATCAAAATGCTTGACTAATTGCCTGGTTGACTGTGTGCCAAATATGATATTTGTATCTATCTATAATTTGTTTTTCTGTCCATGAGACCAAATCCTCACACATCTTATCACACGTTATCATCACACGTATTACACGTATCATCGTTCCACTAGCAAGGTTTGGAAGTCGTCATTCGAGTTGTTTTTTGAGCTGCTGACAGGAAGTCGCCTGTCAAATGGAATGCCATCTGAATCGGACATCGGCCCAACTCAAGAGCACCCAGAGCCGTTTTATTTGTTGGAAATGGGAATGTTGTTCAGATGCTGAATGTTTGCGGGGATGTGCATTATTTACATCGTATAACATGTTGCCGTCATAACCAGATCTTAAATAATGAACTATAATTGATGATTGTGTATGAAACCATTTGTCATTTTATCATCTTTTAGTCTTTTTGGTATGAATTCATGGAGAAAGGCCACTCACTGTGTGTGTATTCATTCAAGAACCAGGTTGGACGGAAAACCAAAAGTCACAGCCTTTACAAAGTATTAAAAAGTATTAACCTCGGTCTAAACTCAGCAGGTTGCTTGAGCTTTAACCTGAAAGTGCAAGTTTTTCAATGCTTTTGTGCCAAAATAGATGCCTCTTATTATTCTGTCCCACTTACTAGACTGGTCCCTGCTGGCTGTGTCAATGACTTCACCCTTTCCATCCCTCTGTACATGTATAACTCTCAGGAAATATTCTCACTGCCTCAAGCAAACTGCCCTGGACCTTTTTTTTTTTTTCCGTCCTCTCCACCTCCCCTGACTCTATATGCAGAGGTTTAGGAAGTGCTTACATTGGTTCTTTCTTTGTGCTGTAGTCAGCCTTAAGACAGAAACACAACACAAAAGCTAGATATAATATCTAGCAGAGCTGGGGTGATGAACGAGGGAGTTTTGAAGGGCTATAAATATTCTCGCTCCATGACTATTTCCTACCCTTCCTCAGGGGCATGTGGAAGTTTCACAAAGGCCTTCTTTTATTCAGTTTAATTTCTTTCTTCCTGACTGTCACTGTTTGGATGCTCAACTTCCTACTTTTGCTTCAGACTCACTTTTTTTTTTTTTTATCTCATCTGTATTAATCCAGTCTGGATAGCTCCTTAGGAACGTAAAATGAAATGAAAAAGGCATTTCCGGCCATTTCTCACACATGTAATGTCACAGAAGAGCCGAGTCAGTGGTCAAAACCGAGTCAAAACGATTTCTATCAGTGTCTGAGTGTTCAGTCTACACAAGACAACAAGAAGTCATTCCGGTGAGATGTACTGATTCTTTAAGAAGCCACCCGACATGCCGTTTGTTCGGCATTTGGACTGAACTCTGCTAGACTGGGCAAACATATTGAGAAGGAATAAAAAATATATATATATATTTAATGTCACTCAACATTAGTCAACTAGACAAGAATCTGCCGTGTGCTCATGCTCTGATGTATGTATCTTTTATTTTTATCAGATTATTCACTCCTCTGCACAGCAACAGCAAAGTGCAGCTCACCCACGGAACGCGCAGACACACCACACTAAGTTCTTACGTCTTCCTACGTGAATTTCTTTACCTGCTTCGTTGCTCATCCTGTCTGATGTGACATCACTTCAACAGCCGGAAAAAACAATTCTATAAATCAGATATAACACAAGTGTTGCTGCTGTCAATGGTGGAAGACGTACCGGTATCTGGTTGATTGGTAATTGAGCTGACTGAACAGAAACCAGTAACACTGTCCTGTGTGCACCGATGCAGCTACAAACAAAAAAAAGACAGCAAGCCACCTGACAAATTGCACATGAACTCAGCAGTTCTCAGCTGACAATGTGAATCATCGTCGTTTCGAGGACGGCCCCAGTCTGCAGTGCCGCCAAGTGTATGGAACTGATGGCTCACTGGGCTGTACTTATACACAGCCTATGTAAACGTTTCAAGTGTCACATGCAGCTTTTCATACATTCATCATCCACTGTGATGCTTCATCCAGCGAGCGACGGCGACAGGTGCAGGGACAATGGTGTTGTAGATGGAGATGTCCTTCTCTTCAGGCTCCTGTCAGTTGGATGTAATAACATCATCTGTGTGACGGAATGAAATGTCTCTGTATGATACATGTTCAGCAATGGGGTGCGTTCGGTTATAAACAGTCACTCTATGTCAGGGTGACTTGCTGCTAGCAACGCTACCTCATCCTTCTCAGATGAATAATTTGACACTTTTGATCATGATCACCAGAAGTAAGATTATACAATTAGGGTGTTAAATCTTTATTAAAGTCCTTCTGACCTATTATTCTCTTTTATATAGAAGTATAATAATACAAAGTGTAAGTCCTCTGTTGAGATACAAATACAAATAAATAAATAAAAAGCTCAAATAGAAAGCTCATTTCTTACTTTATAAGAATTCAGTGTCTCAACCTGTGACTCAGTGAAAGTACTGTTCCAATCAGATGCGTGCACACACACACACACACAGCCCCTTCCTGTCTGCTACTGCATACACCTCTCTTCATGCATGCTCATCAGACTACATCTGATTGGACCAGTATTTAGAAAGAACAACATAACAGTAAATTACAGGGAAAACATATTTATACATAGATATAATATCACAGCTAAAAATGAACAGCTGACTTGAGTTTTATTGAGTGATTACACATATCACATAGGTGGTTTCCAAAAACGACTAATGTCTACGGTCCTCGTGTCCCTTTTTGTACTTCTGGGACACTTCCTCCCCCGGTATGTTTCCATTTGCTTTCCCCTCCATTGATCCATCAGCTTCCTCTCTTCCCATTTCGGCTAAAAAATAAAATCTTTGAGTGCCATTGCCATTTCATTCCCTGCTAATTTCTCCTGCCCTCCCTCCCTTACAAAGAGCTCTGAGTGTGTGTGTGTGTGTGTGTGTGTGTAGGGGGGTTTCAGGGTTTCATGTATTCAAAAGCTTCTCCATCACCGTAATCTGCCCCCTTATCCATCAGAGTATTCTCAGTATTCACAACTCATCGTGTTCACTCATTTGTTGATATAATTATGTTATTCATTCATTCATCAGCTCACCCGTCCAGTATGTTTAACAATTCCTTATTTTATTCATGCCCCACGAGACACATATTTATTTATTCATCTATAATCATCCTTTTTGTTAGGTCCTATGATGAATACACTTTTATTTCAGTCAAGGTCATGCATTTATATGCATTTACAGGAATTTAGTAATATAAGGGACAGATGATCATGATGGACGTCAGTAAAGGTAGTGAAATGTGGACAAACCGTTTTATATTTGTATGTACGTGATGTGAAGAACTGCATCATCCAGTCACAAACAACTCATCAGCAGCATCATAATCACAAGTCACAGCAACTAGCACTCAAACAAAATAACTGGCTTTTTTATGAACAGCAACCGTGTGGCTAGCAACATGCTAAAGAAAGAGCCTCCATCTGTCAAGAACGTCTCACTTCCGGTACTGGTGGTTTTCAAAATAAGATGCCACTTGCTGGCGGTGTGCATTTAGCCGTGGAGTTCAACACCTGTCATTCACAGGAAGCAAATGACCCACCAAAGACATCGCGACAAAGTATTAACCATGCGAATTATTTGTACAATCGACTACAAATCGGCTGTTTGTATTGTTCCAGGGTTAATATGACATTCGCTCCAACGAACTTCCTGCCCTCAGAAATGAATCACACAGAAGCAGATTCAACCAATACACCCAGTTTCTGGATCAACTATCGCTACAAAAAAAAGATCACTCTTTACCTCTTTTTTCTTCTGTCCTCCTCCAGGGGGAAAACATAGCAGCAGGAAGAAAGCAGACAGCAGCAGCACGTTAGCAGAGGACTTAGCCCAAACGGACGCCATGACGGAAGGATGCGCTTGCTGCAACAAGAGTCTCTGCCAGGGGATTGGACGGAGAGTTGACCAATCAGAGAAAAGAGATTTGACGCGCGACGCACTCTGGGTCCTGTAGTTTTAGAGGGAAAGCAGTTTCATGTTTAATAAAAGCGCCAACATGCTTATTCTGGACGTCCCTAAGAAAGGCTATGGTGTAAATTGCCCCCACTTTACGGGTAAGAAACCTAAAAATGTACTTGGTTAGTAAGTAATCATGTACACAAGGACATTAAAGCATTAGATGTGTATTTCCCTGCTCTGCCTCTTAAGCAAGCGAGCAGAATCTACTTGTCTTTGTTGAATCTGCACCCTAGCAAACAGGGTTCCCTGCCTGTCTCTCATATAGATGGCATGCATATACCGTTCACGACAATTTAGTTTAGTTCTAAACCACTTTAAGTAACCATTTTGAAAATCATAAGAACCAACCTAAAGATAGCAGGAAAAACAGCAGATAAATAAATGGCAGAATTATTCTGACATGTCACAAGACTTACTGAAGAAAAATCCTACCGGAGGACAAGAGAGGATACTAATGGTTCGCTGTTGATGCACAGTTGACTTGTCCAAAGTAATGATTCCTGAAGAGACATGATTTATAGAATGTGATACTGACCTAGAGCTCTACACCTTCTGTCAAATAGCAATTACTTGAAAAGACATATTATCAAGACAAGCTCATTAAGAAAGTGCAAGTCAACAGTGAGATGCCAAAGGTTCCGTCAGTCAATAAAAGATGCACGAGAAGTGAGGAAGATACTTAATTTAACAGGCTGGAGGCTCAGTTATTTGACATCTCACCAACGTGGTTGTCCTTATTTACTTATCCCAGTATGGATTTCAATTTCTTTCAATGAATTTCTGTGCAGTAATTGCTCTCTTGTGCAATGTCACATATGCAACACTTGAATAACTTGTAACATGTTGCTATTCAAATTTGTACTGCACAGAAAATGAAAAGGATTTCACCCTCACATGGGTTCTTCTCTCTGCAGCAGCAAGCAAAGCAAACAGATGCACTTTGCATTTGAGCAGAAGAATAAAGCTCCTATCTGATCACAGCCTGGAGGGACAGAGAGACACAGAGAACCACGTTAAAGTCTATGGCTGCAACTGCACAGCTGCTTCATTGTGGTTTAGAGGCGGTGCAGGTATAACACACACTAGAAACACACTCATGAACAAAATTAATTCAAGGAAGAACCTTCAACTTTAACAGACGGTGCTTTCATCTGTCATATAGCTCATAAAAATAGAAAAAAAAACAGCATGAGAAGTCAAGGATGTCACTGGAACGAGTGGGCGGAATTCAGTGCATTTGCATATTAGAGTGTTTATGGTGTTTAAGCTAAAGGAAACCGGAGGGTGAGAGCGCGTGAGAGGCTGAGAGAGAGCTGGGTGATGTCATGTGCAGCTGGCACAGGACCCATGTCAGCAACTCCATTATAAAAATAACGAATCTGGACACGGACATGATTAATTGCCCAACAGCCTATAGAAGAGAAATCGCAAGGGGGAGAAAGAGAGAGAAGGCGTATGTGTGTGTGTGTGTCGGGGGGTATAGAGAGATATACAGTGGTTAGAGGGATATTTGCTTCACAGTGACTGGAGGCAGGGCGTCAGGAGAGAAGTTGAGGAGAGATGGTGTGAGAAGTGATACACAGAGAGAGGGAAGAAAGGAAAGCAGCAGAGAAAAGAGTCAGACAAATAGAGAAGGAGGTGCAGAGAGAATGAATGAGACGTTCATTAATATGATGTTCGTTATCTCTGACTGACTCCCTCAACAAATGTTTCTCTGTGTTCTCCAGTGTGCAGTTCTAGGGGCGTGTGTGTTTCCGAATGTGTGTGTGTGTGTATTAGCCAATGTGTTCATCGACTATAGCAGCTTTGTAGGACGTTAAATGCGTGACTGCGTGACGCCATGTTGCAAAACAATTGTTCATACTTAACCAGGCAAATCCCTTGTGACATCACAACACTTACAAACAATTGAAGCAGTAAATCCAGGCGCTTATGAGAGACGTGCAGGAATAATATATAAGATAAAGGCGGATTAACAATTACACAGAATGAAAAATGAAAACGAAGCTGTTGATCACTCGTTGATGATCAAGGCTTTTTTTTTTTATTACTGAGATACAATAACAACCGGCAGCAGGTCATCAAAAGTTATTTGAAGGATGATTTGCATATTATAGACAACACAGTAAAGTAATGCGGTGCTTTCCTCATTTTCAGTCCATGAAGGCAGCAGGTCATTGCAATTTTGGAAATGTGTTTTCAATGTCAGATAGTCAGACAGTCAGCAAATAGTCTGAATTAAGTTGAAAATACAGGCCAAACTATACATTCTGCACAGCACTTTAGCTCCACTGCGAATCAGATACAGTTGAACACATTGTCTGTGAAGTCTTTTGTGTCAATGAATTTGAAAAAAAAAAAAAAAACTCTCTCTGATCTCTTAAATCTGCTCACGGTAGAAATTAACAACCAGCCATTAGCCGCTGAATGCAGAATTTAAACTTGACAAGGTTTCTACCATCTGCACATATATCCTAAAACTGACATTTCAAAAACATGAATCGGCAAAAACAATTTGCTCCTTGGTCGAGTAGACGTCATTGTCCTGTGACGTGAGCTGGGTTTCATACCAGACAGAAGAAGAAACAAATGTTGTCCTGCATCACACCAGGTCACAAACTAACACTGTTCAGGTCCGTCACCTGACTGATGGATGCTGGATCTGTGCAGTTTTCGTTTAAAAAGAGTGCCTTGTCAAAACATGACCCAAAACTGGGGGCCATTTGTAGATGGACAGCGACCTCTGGCACGTTTGGCTGAAGTGATAATCATTTCCCCTCTTTTTATTACAGCATGGCAGGCTGCTGTCTGCTTGGCCAGCAGAGGATGTCTGAGTCATTACTCTGCAAGTCCTACCTGCCGGGCCTCAAGTCTCAAGTCACTAACTTTGCAGTTCAGACGGACAGCGGTCAAATTTTCACCGCAGCCGCTGAGGTCGGTCCAGTGGTAATTGCTTCTGATGTCACATGTCTGTTTCGATTCATACTTGTCCTCGGTCTGCATATAGTTGCGCTTGTTTGTCCTCTCTGTGTCCTTTTGTCTTCTCTCATCATGTCTGTGCCGCTCCATCAGCCGTTCATCTCGAGACAAATTCCACAACAAAACCATGGCGACGTCTTTGAAATTGTTTTGCACCCCAATGTTCAAAGTCAAGTTACACATTGGAATCCTCTCGTCTCCTTGTCTCCTCTCCTCTCCTCTCTTCCCCCCCTCTGCTATTATCCTCACTGAAAAGGCAAGACAGATAATAAAAAGCTCTGGTGGTCGGCAGGCGGCGACACCCCATTATGCAGAGGGGAATTATGAGGACATAGAGAAAGAAAGAAAGAAAGAAAGAAAGAAAGAAAGAAAGAAAGAAAGAAAGAAAGAAAGAAAGAAAGAAAGAAAGAAAGAAAGAAAGGTTAAACATGAAATTTGATTAGAACTTTGATGTCGACTACATCCTGATAACCTAATTCTAACCATCTACACACACACACACACTCCAGACTTTCTCTCTCTATTGTCTTCAGTGGCAGAGCAGCATTTCA
>CAAKHB010003414.1:0-11438 GCA_901007665.1 Aeoliscus strigatus
TCTAGTAGGATGATATTTCACCCCCCCATCTCACACAGGTGTCATGTCCACACGGACCTTTGCTCTCATGAATTATGTGCTGCGTTTTATCTACTTGTCTCGTGTCCGTCTCCCTCCAAAGCTGTTGTGTTCTCCTCAGCTCCTTTGAGTCACATTTATATTCAGATCAACTATATTTAATAAATACACATTCTGTTGTATTTATTACAAATATTTGTATTCTATTTACACTACAGACACAAAGGTTGTGTACTACTATTTATTTAAGGAGGGGACATCTAAAGAAAGGGCTCATCATACTCAGAATACCAGTTGTGTACACAAGTTTCAGCACATACTTCACATACTTGTACCTTTATGATGTGTAGTAACTGATCACTGCAGGTGTTTTTAATTGTATATATCTATAGTAGTATGTTTACTATAGTAGTAAATACATTTTCAAAGTAGTTGAAATGAATCATTTTTCTTCAAGTTTCCGTACACGTTGTACACGTTCTGTACACGATAATCCGGCTGATGAAGGAAATGCTCCGGTGTGCAGGCTGTTAGTGATGAGGACATGTTGGGCCGTGAAAACGAAGCTGAAAACTGTAAGACGCTTTGTGTGTGTGTCTGTGTGTGTCTGTCTGTGTGTGTGTGTGTGTGTGTGTGTGTCTCATGAGTCATTTCCTCTCTGTCTCCCTGTCTGTCCGTCTCCACAGGATACGGTTACATGGACGTGGCACGGTCCCGGCGCGTGAGTGTGACACACCTGCACGTTGGCACACACCACAAACAAACACAGCTGCTGAACCAGTCGATGCCAGAGACCAGAGACTTTTAAAATTCAGATTAAAAAGACAAGTGGTGGGCGTGAACCTCATCGGACTGTTTCATCCTCTCTGATCCTGAGCTTTGTTTTCTGTGTTTGCAGCTTCAAGATTCTTTGGCTGACGCTGTGCCAGCCTCATAACCCGATGGAGATCGAGGTGGGTGCTTGGTGTGAGCGCCGTGTATGATGGAGTGGATCGTTTCAGTTTGGCAGCTTGTGTCGTTCCAGTACCTGCCAGTGTACACCCCCTCAGCCGAGGAGAGGGAAAACCCGTCTCTGTTTGCCAATAACGTCAGAAAGCTGATGGCCAAGTACGTTTGCGTGTGTGTCTTGGAACAGTGTTTGTGCGTTTTGTGTGTGCCTGTTGTTGATCGATCCCTGAAACAGCTCTCGGTCCGTCCCGGCAGAGCGTTGGAGTTGCCGCTCACAGACCTGTCGTTCGACGACAGAAACATCATCCTGTCCCGGGGTCCGCTGGGCATCCTCGACCACAGCAGCCTGCTGGAGTTCAACCAGCTGCTGAGTCGACTGGGGTGAGTGTGATTGGGTGACACTGACCTCTAGTGGAGGCACGGCAGAACCACAGGAAGACAACGGGCCCTGTTGAGACGGTCAGACCTGGGGTGTCCCGGGTCACTTGCTGGTTGGACGGCGTGCACGTAGAGAGTCTAAAAGAGTTGGACTCACTCTGGATGAATCAGGGGTGTGTTTCAGTCACCCAGTCGTCCAATCAGAGACGTTACAGATACAAATACTGCACCGTTGACTTAGGACCAGGTTTGGTTTTTTATTTGGTCACTGGTCATTTCTTTTTCTGCATCTTCTAAGTAACGAATGTCATTTCAGACCGACGCGTCCAGAGAAGAAGTTGTAATTTGATAATTTGGCGGTGCTCTGCAGACAGTCTAAACAGGGTCCTAAGTCTGTACAGTCAGAGCAGGTCGGCTTTGACCGAACATAAAACAAGAATTAACCCTCTAACACCGACGTGTCCCAGGCGCTAGCATACACTAGCATACTAAGTACCGCTATGACATGACTATTTGTGAAAATCAGAAAGGGTTCAAACGGTCAAACGGTTCCTGTACCTGAAGGAGAAAACGTCCATCAGTTCCTGAAAGCTGACAGCAGCCATGTTTGCTGTCATTGCGGTAATTCCATTTCCTCTGTTTGCAAGAAGCCGGCAAATCATTACCGTAATGACAGCAACTTTGCTGTGAAGTGCAACTTCTCACCTTTTCAGGGACTGATTTTCTCCTTCTCCACAACGGGGAGAGGAACCGAGTGGCACATCTCAGCTTTCAGGAACGGTTCGACATTTTCTGATGCACAAATAGTTGCACAAGTATGCGAGCGTGGAAGTATCTGCAGCGATACGGTCGGTGAAAGGGTTCTAGAACCAATGAGGACCGATCAGTGACTGGATTCACAAGACAATTTAACTGAAAACTGGAGGAGGAGAGAACAAGGAGAGAATTGTTAAAAATACAACCGCACTTGTAGATGTGTCTGTTGATCGGTCTGCTGGTGGGATGAATTCCTGCGTTCACAGGCTGACGTCAGGAACCACAGACAAAGCCTTGGAGGAACAAGCCGATAGAGCCAGAAAGCTTCAGGGGGGGCGACTGACATTGGAGGACTTTGCTGAGTTCCTGCGGCTGCCGGTCACAGACACACTCACACGAGTCCACCACCTCTTTGATCAGGTACGTCCGCGGTACGTCCTGGTAGGCGTGTGACCCAAAAGACAGAAGTAGTCGACCACAGAGCTCCTGTTGGATGACAGAGGACGTCCACCATGGAACACCTCTGTCTCTTTCATACAAGGATCACAAACGTATTTTAACTGGTGTTGGACTTGATTAGCGGTGATCGATTACCAGAGAAATGCAGCTGCTGGCAGGAATATTTACAAAAACCAAAACATCTGGACTTCACACAAGTTTACCACAGCTGCAAACGTACGTTTGAGTAAGTTTTCCTTGACTCATCCCTCTTCTCCTCAGAAAGACCCGTCAGCTCCACCTTGTGGAGAGTCTGTAAATTCAAATTCAGCATCATCTTTCTTCGAATTCATTCATACGATTGAAGTGTTGAAGTTTATTTTGTCCTCTGAATGGTTTCACACATCACATCAGCATCCTTTAGCTGGAACTGACAACGTTCTCTGATAGGATCGGACCTTTGTTTTTCCAGAATGGAGATGAACTCATAGACATCCGACACTATGTCATCGCGCTCTCGACCGTCCGTCGGCCGTCCATGTCCATGGAGACGCTGCAGCTGGGCTTCAAGGTGAGCAGCGTCCTCTTGGCCTCCACCTGAGTCAACCCGGCGCGCTGACAGTCCTCCCATGTTGCAGATGTATGAGAGCGAGGACAACAGGGGAATCCAAGAACAGGAACTCGCCGCTATCCTGGAAATCATGTTGGGGGTGAGAGAGGTGAAACTCTGCTTGAAGTTTCTGGAGCTGGACAGAGCCGACGGGGGGAGAGTCACATACGGTAAGAGCTGGGGTTGTCCCAGAGGACAGTCAATGTCCTCGAGCATCAAAGGTAAAGTTCAACGTTTTGTTGTGTTTGTGCTGCACTGATCAGCTGATTGAACCCGTTAGAACGTAAAAAACACTCCGACCCCCGACCCCCGACCCGACAGCAACCATGTCCAAGGAATCTTTCATCTCTTCAGACCTTTGAAACTCTGGGAGCGTCACACGAGGTGCTGACGCCATGTCTTCAACCTCCGCCTGCTTCGTAGTCATGGTAACCGCGGTGGCCCTGAATGAGACGAGCTCATCGACAGGCGTCACTTCTGCTGCTTCTGTTGTTTTAATGGCAGTTGACAAGAGCCTTTAGGTGCATTGCTGCCCCCCTCTGGATCGGAGTGTGTTGTGACGAGGACGCTTTCACAAACGTAGTGAAGGTCGTGTTGGCCACAAAAACAACAAACGGGGGCTTTAATCGTAAACAAACAAAACATTTGACTGAAAGCTTGATGAAATGAATCTGATGCACGTACACTGTCTGTCACCTTTGTCCAGATGAGCTCCAGTCGTTCATAGAGCAGCATCCCCGTTTCGTCACGGACCACCTCGAGTTCCAGAATCATCCGCGCGAACTGAAGAGCTGCAACGGCCGGAGCCACGACAAAGACAAGTGAAGCACGGACCTGAGATCCTCCACCTGTTTATCTTCTCCCATCTGTCATCACCGCCTGAGACGCTGCAGCCGGCCTGACACCTTTGTGCCTTGAAGAGCAGGGAGGCGAACAGGAAACACACAGCGGATGGCAGGAGAATAACAAAGAGGGACGAATCTGAAGAAGACATGATGGATGGAATCCCAATTAGTTGGCTTTGCTCTTCCTGACTTTCTTTTGTTTTCTTAAATGCGCAGTAGTGTAAATGTTTGTACATTTTCTTGGTACTATTAGTATTTATGTGTTTAACTAATGGAAGGAGATTTTCTTTCTTTCCTTTTTTATTTTTTGGGAACCTTTATTATTATTATTGATCTCAGGCACATGGACTCTGTTCACTCCTGCTGCATCATATACAAACAGACGCAAAAAAAACCCCTAAATGATTGTCAGGTCTACGTGCACACTGCTGCTGTAAACAGATGATTTTAGCCTTTTTGTTAAGTTGACAAATGTTCTTTGTTTCCATCTGCAAGTTGAATGAGTTTAACACGGACGTGCATGACGTTTGTCGGCCATCGTTCAGTTCAGTTCGGCACTTTACTCATCCTGTTTTTTAATTAGGATTTATTACTTTTTATCTCAGCAGTACGGACACATGTTGATCTCCAGTGCAGATGCTCAGACGCTCCTTACTTTTTAAAATTTATTTTTTTTTAACACCAATAAAGTTTATTTCACTAGGTGAGTTTTCCTCTTTTTTTTTTTTTTGAACACATCTTCAGGCATTCTGGCTACCATGATGCTGATGCTCACGTACTGACTCTCACTTTGGCCGTAAACCGCTTGTGGAAAGCTCATTCCGTTTGCGTCCACATGGTGGTGCTAGCTCCCTAAACTCCACACACCTGAGATCCCCCCCCCACCCCCCTTTTTCCCTCCCCATGCACCGCTGCCCACCTGATGGACAGGAAAAGCATTACCTCATCCTGTCCTTTCATTCCTTCAGGTTAAAATAGACAGATTAAGCCTGGGCTTTGATGAGAGAAACCTACAGAGGAGGTGTGGAAGCTGGGATGGAGGGATGGGGATGGAGGACAGACATTAAATGGATCGTTCTGCTCCAAATCCAATTCCTAATAGCTGGAGGGTGGGAGGGAGGAGGGAGAAGAAAACAGTCAAAGTAAGAAAGGGGGTGGGGTGGGTGGAGATATCATGTTTAACAATTAAGACCTGCCTTCAGGGTCTAAAGCAGCAGCTTTGATGAGAACATATAAATTGCTCACTGAGCAGCTCGTCTCTGGAGTCTCTCCCATCGTCCTGCCTCAAAGGAATCTGCCGGAAAATACGGCAGCCTGCAGCTCTTCACGTTCGCCTGCTGGAATCAGCTCACGCTGTTTGGGAATCCATCTGCACTCCTGGCCAAAGCAAATCCCCTTACAGTAAACACACACCTGAGTGTAATCCGTCTCCCCACACATCCACTGTGGTGTCTCTGTGGTCCTGTAGGGGGCCAAACACCCAGGTCAGGTAGCAGCTTTTCTTTATTTCAGACCACACACAGGAGCTTTTTCATCATACTATAATTGAGAATTGAAAAGCATCCTAATCTGTCGCTCTGTGTGACCTGGGACCTGTTCCAGAAAGCAGACTTATTAAAACAATAAAAACAAAGTTTGTTAAACCTGAAATAAGGAAAATAGCAGTTTCCTCGATTCTCTTTTAACATAAACTGACAGAAATCCAACCCAACGTCTTTCATGTGCGTTCAGTTTATCAGTAATCCTGAAACGAGTTGGGGAACGGGCAGTTTTCCTCATTTCAGGCTCCAGACTGAACATGTACAGGTTGTATTTGAACTCTGTCCGATGAGTCACGGTGTGGTTGTTGACTCACACGTCCTCTGCAGTGAAAAGCTCCAAAGAGAGGACACATTAGAACCTCCAGCTTTGTTATGTCATTGTCGTTGTCAGAGCGTATTGTCTGAATTTCATTAAAAAACTCTTCATTTCTCTTCAGAATGTCGTGGTGGTGCAGCTGTTGCGTCTCTGAAGGTTCTACAAACCATTCTACTTCAGGCTTTTGCCCCCTCAGCGCTCCCTGCTCTGCCTGCTCCAAAAACAGAGAGATGTAGGTGTGGGGAGGAGGGATGCAGACTTACATCACATCCCTCTGAGCCACCTCCCATGTTTCCGTGCCCTGAACCTGCTCTCTGCCGGCACCGTCCTCCTCCATGTTCTAACCCCAACATGTTTATTTCTATTACAGCTACCACTATTTGATGGACCGTTGGTTCCGACACACTACATAAGCAGTTACTGCTACTGAGATGCTCGATAAGTAGATTTTCAACACGTGCTGTGTTGTCAAGCTGCTATAAAACCGTCTCGGAATCCTTTTTTTTTTTTAAAGATATCCAAGTACAAAGCTGCAGAAAATGGAAACGTGTCTGTTCTCTGAGTGCTCCGTGTTGATGTTCGATGGGGTGAACGCGGAATATTGTCATGCAGGTGTAATTCATCCCTGATGTTGAA
The DNA here is from genome assembly GCA_901007665.1 of Aeoliscus strigatus. Lineage (NCBI taxonomy): Eukaryota > Metazoa > Chordata > Actinopteri > Syngnathiformes > Centriscidae > Aeoliscus > Aeoliscus strigatus. Next base: position 6,487 of record CAAKHB010003414.1, read on the forward strand.
GCTCTATGTTGCATGTGTGTGGTATGAAAATGCATTTGATCAAGGGACCCTCACCATAAAAGACACCCTGGGCTGTATGGAGTCCATTAGCCTCAGAGACGAGCACGCAGGCAGCGCTGGCGTCAAGAGATGGAGAGATGTAAAGAGGCCGAGATTGTGGCTGAAAGGTTCAAGGCGAGTACCAAGAAAATAAATCAGAATGTGGCTGGTGCGATCGTCAGTGTGCAAACACGGTGTGGTGTCTATCAAGGAGAATAACCTGTCAGCAGCATCACAAGGTAGAATGGGCTTTTCTGGAGAAGAGAAGGACAATCACAGTCATGAAAAATGTCCTAGATGGAGATGTCTCTGGATGAAAACACTGCTCTGAGAGGACCGCGTCAGACATTCTGCAGGTTTAGTCAAATCAGAATGACATTTTGCCGTAAGTGTAACTGTTGAATCGGCAGAGAAGACAAACAAACGCTGCGTGAGCTGCCGGACCTTCTGCTGGTTCTGTTTGTCTATGCAGAGTGGGACTTCATGCTGTGATGTAAACGTCAGGGGAGGGAATTTCTGCTGAAATGAGACTGATCAAGGAGAAAGAAGTTTCTCATAACCTGAAGAGAGCATTCTAGCAACTCCCATCGTTGTTCCTCATGTTTTTTCTGGACCAACGTGACGGATGTAAACCGACCAAAGGTCGTGCAGTGTACACGAGGCCTAAGGGAGAAAAGACTACTTAATACTTATATTTGATAGAATATATATTGATTACCATTGTAACAGGGGTACAATGAAGTTGAAAAAAACAAAAATGCACTGATACTGGGAGTCGTGAGTTGCTGTATCTGCACCGTCTTGGTGGTACAGGTTATACAAACCATGTAACGCAAGAAGGCTTTAGTGTGTGTCCACTTGAATCACATGTTCACAAGGAACACATTCATTTCCTCCAATTATTAATAAAGTCATGACTTCAAATTCACAGAAGCAGGACAGTATGTGTACAATGTGAGTATGTGAGTAGTATGTGTGTAGTATGTGAGTAGTATGACTGCTTGTGTGTATGTAATTTAAAAGCTGGTCATATAAGACCTCACCTGTGTATTTTAGTTAACTGTCTATTTTAGTTAACTTTCTATTTTAGTTACTTTTAAGATGTAGTATTTATGATGTATATTGCTCATATCGCCTGATATTTTTCTGTCATACTTTTTATTGAAAAGTGTCACCATGAGGGCCCCGTGTGTCTGTCTGCTGTTGAATCTAATAACAGACACTCAGGGTTTTGTGACGCTGATGAGGAAGCGATTGCACGTCCAGTTGATCATATCCTGTTTGCGGGGTCCTCTTCCCACCCCCGTTCCAAACGGACAGCTCGTCGCTTTGCCTGCAGCAGCAGCAGCAGCAGCAGCATCCTGTCAGTGGGACTGAGGCCCGCGTGGGGTTGGATATGTTAATGCGACTGTCCGTCCTGCCTTCAGTCCTTTTCACCGCAGCCATAATTACCACTGTCTGAGGGTAACCAGCAGTGGCGGATCTCATTATGCCATGATATGGGTCGCGTCTGCACATACAGGCGCGCATGCACTGCTCATTTACATATGAATGTATCTGGTTTTGCGCACACACAAGCAGGCGCACTCATTCATCCAGCCACCCACGTGTGCACACACAAACACAGCATTTACATATAAAAGCCTTAATGTGTGACACACATATTACATCGCGCACACACCCAGCAGCCTATTCATACATGCACCTCGCACATACGGGCTACTCATAAATTTAGACACTTCTGTCAGAAGGCCCTCGCCAGCCGACAGGGATATGAACCCAATATAGCACACCAGAGATAAGCAAGTGACTCTGGAAGCAGAACTAATATTATTTGCACGGTGTCGAACGTTTATCTGGCGCCGCCTGCAAAGTGATGGTTCGGTGTCACTTTTGTTTAATAATGATGTGCCAATAGTAATATGCCTGCTGGCTGGAAACCTATTACAGTTCAAAAGATTATCCAAATACAATCTAATTTGGAATATTGCATTTTGACAGCCTGTGACTGGAGGAGGTGGGATGGTAATGCGATATTTTCTTTCCTTTTTAAAAATTCCAATTAACATTTTTAATGCTCAACAAACCAATGGTGACTGCAAATATGCCGAGGTGTTTCACTGTGCCAATCGCCTGACGGCTTTCAGTCCCAACACACACACGCACGCAGGCACGCACACACACACACACACACACACACACACACACACACACACACACACACACACACACACACACACACACACACACACACACACACACACACAGAAAAGAATAGCAAAATAACTTTTGCCCAATGCAAACTTTTCATTAGGCTCCTTTAAATTGAAACTGTGATACAGAGATAATGTTTAAATTTGCTGTGAGGAAACACTGCCAGGATCATTTTACACTCATCATTCTTATCTATAATGACAAAGTTGTCCTCTGTTGTCACACAGAGTGTCGGGATCTTGCAAACGTCCCAGCCCATCGCCCCATCATCGATAGCCACACACCGTAATAATTTTGTCATATGCAAATATTCTTCACTGACTGTTTCGGCGTTTATGGTGAAATAGAAAACACTTGGCAGTACATTGTACTTGTATTACTCAAAGCATTTGTCTTAAGACACAATAACGTCACAAAGGTGTGCTGTTACAAACGTCTGATCGCACCTGCAGCCTTGAATTTAGCTGCTTCATTACCGTCTTCCTCATTAATACTTAACCAAAATGGAGTTTTCCCTCTGTACTTATGAACTTATTAAAACTGAAATTAAAATCCATCTTTGGACATCATTATATATCAACATCATCTAATGTTTAAGATATCCCTATTTTTGATTGAGCGCTTTAATTTGCCCCCCCCCCACCTCATTCATATCCACTTCCCTTTCTCATCTGCTTCTTCATTTTAACATTTTCTCTCCTCCCATGGACTCCACTCAACGGCCGCAGACGCTGTGAAATGTTGCTTCAATATTAGTCGGATGTATTCGTGTTGTAATATGTACAGTATTTAGACCGTTTCATCTGACAGCTGGAAGATTTGAAGTTATTGAGTTTGTAATTACTACTTTTGTTCTTGTGGATCTTCAAATTGGTGCTGTGTCTATGTAGAAAAGATGATTTCAAATGAAAATGGTAAATAAATGGTTTGATTGTATAAAGTTGATAGGTTGATAAACAGACAGATTGCTAGCTAGATGGACAGATGGATAGATAGATAGATAGATGGACAGATAGATGATAGATAGATAGATAGATAGATAGATAGATAGATAGATAGATAGATAGATAGATGGATGGATGGATGGATGGATGGATGGATGGATGGATGGATGGATGGATGGATGGATGGATGGATGGATGGATAGATAGATAGATAGATAGATAGATAGATAGATAGATAGATAGATAGATAGATAGATAGATAGATAGATAGATAGATAGATAGATAGATAGATAGATAGATAGATAGATAGATAGATGGATGGATGGATGATAGATAGATACAAGATAGACATATAGACATATACAGACAGACAGAAGTACTTCAGGTTTGTGTCTATGTGTCGAGGGTTTCACGAACCAGTCGGACGTATTCGCCGTTCACTCTGAATTAGTAAATACGGTGTTTGAGTGGAAGACAGCTCTGCTATGAATCCAGCTCAGCGTCTTGATGTGGGAGGATGCAGTCTTGTTAATGAGGCTTTTGGCTGATGAAACATCGTGTTGGTCTTCCCACCACATCGTGATTTATCTTCAGGCTCTCATCTCAAACGTCAACTCATCAAAGGCTGAAAACTTCATCTTGATGCAGGCGGAGTACGTCTGAGGGCTGGTTCTGTCTGCAGCGGTACATGTTGTAGAGATGTATCTTGGAAACCAAACTGGAATATTTGGATTGCAAATGCAAGAGTGTCTTTTTGTCCGTCCACACGTCTCCTCTCGAGCTCCATTCGTATTCTCTGCCACTTCCTTCTTCATGTGTTTGTTTACGTCACACATCTTTTCTGTGCATGCTCCATTGCTGTGTTAATTACCTACTCCCATACTCCCACTGAGTATTGAGTGTTCACACTGAATGAGTATGCGATAATGTAGTGTACTACACACACTCAACTCGCACACTCATACGGCCGAAAAGATCCGTGTGGATTGACGCATACTTTCCACCCTCAACGGACGCCATCTTTGTGACGTACCTTTCACTTTTCGGACAACAGAGACACCAGCGTCACCACGGTGACATCACCCACCGATGGAATCCCAGCCAATGCTAACATTAGCTCGCTTGCTAGTAAACTGCGGCACATTTTCAGTCGTTGACATTGGTGGTGTATGGTTGTGTGCGATAAACTTTCGTCGTCATTGATACAGATTGACGTTTAAGATGTGCGGTCAGAGGCCGATGTGTTGGAAATATACAGAAAATGTGAATAAGTTTCATTTTCATTTGCAGTAAGGGCGTGACGACACTACTTGATTTGAGACAGAAATATCTTGTTGAAATTCGCACACCTCGCGAAGAAAGTACATAGTGTGAATAGTGTACTACAAAGAAGTGAACTACAGGAAGTATGACATTTAAGACACAGCCTATGTCTTCATCTATGTTTTGGGTGTATTACTGTGGCAGCGGTACACTGCCACCTACAGAAATCAGAAATCAGAAATCAGAAAAAGCTTTATTGCCAAGTACGGTTTTACACATACGAGGAATTTGCTGTGGTGATATTGGTGCATGCAGTCAATAAACTATTAAAAATAAAGATATAACAATATAAACTAAATAAACTATTAACAAGAGCAATCTACAGTATAAATATAAAGTACTAAACGAAAAAAAAGAAAACAATGTGCAAATGAAAAATGTGTAATGGATGAAGAGTCCAAGCTGAGCGTTAATGTAACGCATAGAATTAC
>CAAKHB010003415.1:0-10149 GCA_901007665.1 Aeoliscus strigatus
AGTGAGGTTACAGGGAGCAGAGGAGGTGAAGGTGCAGGAGTTTAAGTACTTAGGATCAACAGTGCAGAGTAGTGGAGACTGTGGACAACAAGTGAAGAATAGAGTGCAGGCAGGGTGGAACAGCTGGAGAAAAGTGTCAGGAGTGATTTGTGATAGAAGAGTTTCAGCTAAGGTGAAGGGAAAGGTTTACAGGACTGTGGTTAGACCAGCTATGATGTATGGTTTAGAGACACTAGCGATAGGCAGAAGACAGGAGGCAGAGCTGGAGGTGGCAGAGTTAAAGATGCTTAGATTCTCTTTAGGAGTGACCAGGATGGACAGGATTAGGAATGAGGTCATCAGAGGGACAACACAGACAGGAAGGTTAGGAGAAAAAGCTAGAGAGGCTAGACTGAGATGGTTTGGACATGTGCAGAGGAGGGACAGTGGATACATGGTAGGAGAATGTTAGAGATGGAGTTGCCAGGTAGGAGACAGTGAGGAAGGCCAAAGAGGAGGTTTATAGATGCAGTGAGGGAGGACATGGAAGTAGTTGGAGTCAGAGTAGAGGACACAGAGAACAGGGAAAGATGGAAATTGATGATTCGCTGTGGCAACCCCTGAAGAGGGACAGAGCCAAAAGAAGAAGAAGTTATTTAGATATTGTTTAGGCCTGCAGTGAAGGCATTGAAGGTTCACCACTGAAAAGACCTATTAAATATCTGTGTTCTAAGCCCTTCTCCTTTGCCGAGATAATAAGGTGTGGCATATGAAGATGCTGCCTCAAGGTGCTCCCGGACTCCAGCGTACTGTGAGCAGAGAGAAGTGGACTTCAGTCGTCAGAGCGTCCATAGTTCAGCTTTCTGCCATGTAGTAGTTTCCTGTGAAATGTTTGTCAAACCTGACATTTCAGAAATCCTTGTGCATTGTTTACATGTTTCTGTCATGCATCCTAAGGAGCTGCTGTTGACACCAGTGCGTGGAGCGTAGTCTGCACGGCTGTAAAATTTGAGCTTTGTGCGTACATCCACTTTGAATATGCCCGGACCTCTGCAATCCGAGTATGTTTGGGCCTTGAGGCTGAGCATGGTTGTTGCAGAGATGTACCTAAGGCTGCCCACAATAAGAGACAACTCTGAAACGTGCACAATGGCAAAGATTTTGCAAGTTTTGGAGCGTGCAGTTGGCATGTTGACTGCAGGAATGTCCAACAGAACTGTTGGCCGTGAATTGAATGTTCATTTCTCCATCATGAGCTGTCTATAAAGGTGTTTTTGAGAATTTGCCAGTACATCTAAATAGTGTGACATGCATAGATCACATGTAACCATACCAGTCCAGGACCTCCACATCCAGCACCTTCACCTCAAAGAGTCTGAGACCAGCCACCTGAACAGCTGCTGCAACAATTTGTTTCGTCTCAGTGAAGATCATCTGCTCATTGTCCTCATCGAGGTCTCACCTGACCGCAGTTTGTTTCATAACCGACTTGAGTGGGCACATGCTCACATTGGCTGTGGAGAAGGGTTCTCTTTATGGATGAATCCTTGCTTTCACTGTACAGGGCAGATGGCAGGCAGTGTGTTGTGTGGGGGAGAGGTTTACTGATGTCAGCGTTGTGAATGGAGCAGCCCATGGCGGTGGGCTTATGTAATGGACAGAACTATGTCATGGACAACAAGGACAGGTGCCCATTGTTGGGCCGTTCATCCATCACCTCATGCTGCAGTGTGATAATGCACGGCCCCATATTCTAAGGATCTGTAAACAATTACTTGAAGCTGAAAACCAGCTGCCGGTCAGCAGACTCACCAGACATGTCACCCACTGATGCACTGGATCAGCGAGCACATACGACAGCGTGTTCAGTTCCTGCCGATATCCAGCAACTTGGTACAGCCATTGAAGAGTACTGGATAAACATTGTGAACAATACTTGAGAGAAACGGGCCTTTTGTGTACATAGAAAAAGTTTAAGGTCTTTGAGTTCAGATCGTGAAAAATGGGAGGAAAAAAAAGTGTTTATATTTTTGTTCAGTGTACATGGAGGCAGAATTGGAGATGGTGGGTATGACAGAGAAAGATGATGGACCAATGGAGAGGAGTGTGTTTATACGTGTGTGTGTATGTGTGTGTGTGCGTGTGCGTGTGTGTGTGTGTTGGGGGTGGGGGGTGGTGGCCTGTGAGTAAACTCGAGTCTTAATATCAGTGGAGGCATAAAATGGTAATTTACTTTATGACGATAGATGGAAGGTGTGTTTGTGACATGCGTTACCCACAGTCAGTGAAGGCCAGACATTTACAGTCGTGGTCAGAAGTTTACATACAGCGCATGCTCCTACGCTGAATCTCATGCTAAATTCAAGTTACACACTTGAATTATGAATAAACTAGCATCCAGGAAGCCCCAGTGTCAATGCTTTTGGGAAATAAAAAGAAAAAATTCCTCATATTTTGAGATTTACTGATATTTCTTTGGAGAACACTGCTTTTATGCTGGCTCATAAGTTTACATACACCTGGGCTTAGTACTTGGTAGCATTTCCATTTACTTTTATAACTTCATCAATGAGCTTCTCACAGTAATCCTTTGGAATTTTTGGCCTCTCTTCCTGGCGGATTTGGTACAACTCTGTCAGATTTGCTGGTCTTCTCTTACGGACTCGTTTCTTCAGTTCACACCATATCTTCTCGATCATATTGAGGTCTGGGTTTGTGAAGGCCACTCCAGTACTTTCACCTTGTTGTACTGTAACAGTTTCGAAACTAATTTTGCTGTATGTTTAGGATCACTGTCCTGTTGAAAGATCCAATTTTGACCAATCTGCAGAGATTTGGCTGACTTTTTGGGGTTTCCTTGCAGTATTTCCAAGTACTGCTCTTTTCTCATGATTCCATTGATCTTATGGAGTTCACCAGTTCCTGACATTGCAAAGCAACCCCACAGCATGAGACTTCCTCTACCAAGCTTGACCGTCAGGATGGTATTGTTAGGAATAAAGGCTTGACCCTTTCGCCGGAAAACTTATTGCTGGTCATTATGCCCAAACCGTTCAATTTTCATCTCGTCCAACCACATGACACTCTTCCAGAAGACTTTATCCTTATCCTGGTGCTCTTTCACAAACTTCAGCCAAGCTTTTCTGTCTCTCTCTCCGAGTAATGGCTTCTATCTGGCCCAGTACCCTCACAGCCCGTGTCGATGGAGAACTCTCTTGACCATGGACACTGAGACATTTGTACCTGAGGCAGCCAGTTCATTGCAGATGGCTTTCTTGGTGGTCTTGGGGTTAATTTTCAACCTTTCTGACCTTGACTTTCATCTCTGGATGTTAATTTCCATTTCCTTCCAGACCGTGGCATTACGTCTCTTCCCCCAAGGTTCTTATATTTGTGGACAACTGTCTAAACAGATGCCCTTGGTACATCAAGCTGGCTTGAAATTGTCCCAAGAGACGAGCCTGACTTATGCAAGGCAACAATTCACTCCCTGATGTCATGGCTGTATTCTTTGGACTTTCCCATTGCAAGTCTCAAGTCGAAATGCAGTGCAGCTTTAAAGTCAAGCTTGTATAAGAATGATAATTTGTACACCTTGGCTTTTACACAACGTGAATGAACACCAGACTAAAGGGGTGATTCCATGAATAATTGCACAACCTGATTTCAACTAATTTACTGTTAAATAGGCCAGACATCTGGGTGTATGTAAACTTATGAACCACAAGATTCAGAGGTCATTTGGGGAAATCAACTAAATATCTATCTGAGGTAAAAAATTCGGATCTGCCGCATTGGCAGAATGATGAAGACACTATTATTGAATAACCACATAAATGTCTCCATTCAAATTGGGTGGCAAATTGGGTTAAAGCTGCTTTGAATAGTTTTTGTTTTTGTGTATGTTAACCTCTGACCACGACTGTATCTGATTACCATCAATAATACGATTCATGTGTAACCCCACCAGGTGTGCGTGTGCATGTTCGACATCGCGGCAGAACTCCGTGTGCAATCTAGAGCGCAGAGGAGGAACGCAAACTTGTGTAGACAGACAAAGTTTGTCTGATGAATCGAATAAATGACATGAGGCTGTTTAGTTTGCTAAGTGAAGGAAATTTAGCAAAGGTTCTTAAATGACTTCTGTTGTGGTGCTTCACGGAAAATGAAATTTGGGGTGGGGTGCAGACGGTACAGATGCAGTATAGATGTAGCCGGTTCGGTCCGACACACCGACTGCTACACTCTGCGTTGTGTCTTACGCGCGAAGAATGAGGCATGCTACAGCATATGCATGCGTTTCAGCACTTTCCCGCTTGTCCCACGACACATTTCTCCTCTCCAGGCAAGGCCGAGTGAGGAAAGTGGAACAAAAAGAGTGACATCACTTCTGACAGGAGTCACTTGTCAAAATAAAATAATTAAACAAAATAAAAGCTCACCACCGTAAGAAACAAAACATAAACAAACAAACAGAATTTTGTGTTAGAACAGAAACAGGAACAAAAACCAGATTTATACATCGGTTACATCCTCCCCTCCTAGATTTCACCAAAATCAAAACCACACCTGAGATTAAGCCTGTCAACAATGATACATGTAAACACCTAACCATATTCTGAAACTTTGTCTGGGATTAACTGTAAAACCTTCGTTTCACCATCAGCATTATGAGCTACCCACTGCACAGGTTGAGAGAAAACATAAGGGTGATCAATATAATTCCTTTTACACCATATAGTCGTCACACTACTTTCAACACATGAAGCTTACTGCATATCAAACATTGTGAAAACACAAAGTCCCAAAGACACATGCTCACTCACAGTACAGGCACAGAAACAAAAAACAAATTCACATTCAACCTCTTAAAACAGTGTAAGGAGTGACTGAGACCTCTTACTAACCGAACTTGTGAAATCTCTGAAGAACCATGGACTCGATCAGAACCCATACACACAGAAGGCATGGTCCCACAGCTTTCTAGCTACTTGTTTAGCTGTCTGGTTTGTGCAAGGGAAACCATGGGCTAACTTGGTAAAGTGGTCCTGATGCTCTCAAGTGGGGCTTGAGCAGAGGGGTCTGACAAGACAGCTCCAAGTCCGTCTAGTGAGGCGTCAATGGATAAGATTAGAGGCTGAGAGAAATCTGGGTGAGAAAAGACAACACAGTTTAACAGAGCATCTTTCAATTTTTAGAGGACTGCATCACATTCAATCCGTGCAATCAGAAGGTCTGAGTTTTCTGTAAGAGCCAGCATTAGAGCTCACCCTGACTTTCCCACGTCTGTTTTGTCCAGCAGTAAGAGTGAACATTGGTTTGGCTACGGAAGAGCAGTTAGGAATAAAGTGTTGGTAATAAAATACCATTCCAAAGAAGAATTTGATCCTTTACTCCTTTTACTGCTGGTGTGCAGCCATCATCCTCCATCAGGTCTGCCTTTGACATCTTTGATATGGCCTCAACTTTTGCCAGATCCACAGCCACTCCTTCACCACTTATAATGTGGCCCAGAAACTTAACGGAGGATCTCATGAAGTGACATTTCTGAGGGCTGAGTTTCAGGTTATGGAGTCTGAGACGCTGGAAAACAACCTCCAACCTCCTCAAAGCCTCTTCTTCAGTTGTAGCAAACATAAGCAGGTCGTCAAGGTCGCACAACAGGCTGGTGAAATTGAGATCTCTGTGCAAAGCCTCAAACTGCCGTCCTTTTTCCACACCAACACGAGGGGAGAAGCATAGTCACTTACTGACTTCCTGATTAACTCCTGTTCCTCCATTTCAGATCGTACCTGTCGCAGCTTCTCATAATGAACCGGTGGTACTCTTTGGTAGGGAGCCGAAATGGTCTCTCATCAGTGAGCCGAATACGATGCTGAAAGCCTTTTGCCTCACCGCAGTCCACTGTGTGTTTAGAAAAGACCCCACAAAGGAGTTGTTACGAGGCATGTTACGAGGCATAGACTTGGATGAAGTGGGCTCAGCAATAACTGTACTGCCTGGTGACATGGGGATGTTCTTTGGCAACTAACCCCAAATCAGATGTTCTTGCCTCGCTAGCAGAGTGACTGACTGTTGGAGCTTAACGATCACATCTGGAAGCTCCTCACCTCTCCACCAAGCTGAATTTGCCATGAGATCAAGGAACTGTTCACACTCTGGGATTAGATTTCCACTGGAAACAAGACGCCAGTAATCACTGGTTACTTTCAGTTGGTGCATGAGAAATCTGATGACATTCGTGCCTACGATCAAATCGTCACGCTGGCCGGATACCACAAGGACAGGCACAGTGCAACTCTCTCCATACAGATTCATTTCCAGTTCATACATGCACTCTGTGTCCCTCCGCAGCCTACCAGCACAATCTCCTGAGTCACAGGAATGGACTCCCAGAATATATTCTCACCCAACATCCACAGATCTGCTTGCTCACTGAGTGTACAGGCCCTGGAACCAGAATCTAACATCTCCTGCACCTGAAATGTGGCATTTATTTTTACAGGTGTGGAGAACAACTCATCAAAGGGACCCACTTTCTGAATTACTTTAGCACCAGCTAATGCCGTCGCACACACTTTTATATATTGCTGCTCTATATCACTGCTGTTGAGGGATTCCTCTGCGCCCTCATCAAATGTGGGCCAGTTAGTTCTCTCTTTCAGCACGCTGAAATAGGATAGGCTGCCCATTTGGGCAGTCTTTTTTTATATGATTGGGTTGAAAGCACGACAGGCATAGGCGCTCCCGCCTCCAATGGGCAACGGTGGAATGCTCCAGTGACTGACAGACTCTACAGGATCTATAGCGGAACTCAGAAAGGCTGTGTTTTCAAGCAGCTATCATTATGAGGGACACTGGGTGTGGCACTGTTCTCTCCCTGCACCCTGACTCTGCTAGGTGGGATGTTGTTTCTGAACTGCCCGGCGCGGGCACCTGAGCAAAAACTGTCAGTGACTTAGGACACTTTGACTTGGGAGAACATCTGTTCTTTCATTTCCATCTGATGGCGGTCAGTGAGCTCCTGAACTTCTCTAGCTGCCCACTTATCTGGTGCTTTAAACTTGAAAAGAGCTGCAAGGTTGGTATCTGGTCAATGTTTCACATCATGGTTACCTCCTGACAAGGATCTCCCATGTCGTCCTAGCCTTTTCAACCCCTCCTCTGCAGCATCAACAGCCTTGTTCAGTCAAAGCCAGTATTCCACAGGAGTCTCTCTTGCCTGTGGGATGGTGCTGTAGAAATCAGCCATGGATATACATGAGTACGTCACTGTACTAAAATGCTGCCTTAGGATGTCATAAATGATTTTGGGATATTCTTGAGTCTTCATAGATGGACAGCTTCTCAGAGTTATCCTGACGATGTCCTTAGCTTTGCCCAATAACTTACGCATGATCTCCTCTCCAGGAAAGTGCCGCAATAAGAGTGACATCACTTCTGATAAGAGTCACTCGTCAAAATAAAATAATTTAACAAAATAAAAGCTCCCCAACATAAGAAACACAACATAAACAAGCATAAACAGAATTTTGTGTTAGAACAGAAACAGGAACAAAAATATACAGATTTTGTGTGAAATCGAACCTAACCAGATTTATACATCGGTTACATATACACAGAGCAAACGCAATGCAGACATAGTAGGATGCAGTGCAGACGCAGTACAGACACTCACAGTTGTACGCATCATTTTTCAGATTGTGTCACACGTTTGTTTTTACAGTGTTAGACTCTGATGTCATCGTACGTCTTGTGATTTGTGGTGCTGGACTCTGCTGGAAAAACTGCTCAGGTGACATGAGTCATCAGACAAACGCAGGAATTACTCGGCCTGATGTTCTCTATCTGCTGAGCATGAATCACAGGTCGACATGTTCAGCTGGCGTCTAGAGAAAACAGCAACTGGAAGATTTTTCTTTGGCTGCAGAGACGTTCCACTGCGGTTTCACATGCGGCCAGAGAAGGAGGGAGGAAACTTAGATGCTTGTCTTAACGTTTCCGCTCAATCATAACAGATCACGTTATATCACATGCACGCACACGCACGCACGTGCACACACACACACAGCAGTAACTCGCCGGACGTTCCAGAAAAGTTTCTCTGTGGAACCTTAAAGTCGTGACCCACTTTGTATAATTACAGCATCTCTGCATCATGGCCGTGATAAAAGCGACAGAGTCAATCAAAATGCACTTTCCCCTGAAAATGTGAGACTGCAGGTTCGTGGAATGTGTTTAGTCTGACTGGTCATGTGTGGGAGATGTGGTGTGAAATTTGAAAGTCCATCAGCCTGTTCAGGCTAATTGATTAAAACATTTGACGTTATCCATTTAAAACATGTTTTCCGGGATTCTGCCTGAAACGCCGTCTGCCGACGTGTCTGTGTGTTAAGTGCTGCCCCAAGATGTCATGAGTGGCAAGCTGAAGAACACGGAAAGTGCATCTCCAGTCTGAATAATGAATGTAGCCCAGCTTGTGGATGGAAAGGAGGAGGATGTGGTTCAGTGTGCTGAATGTTTGCTCTCTGTTAAACAGTTGTTCCAGGATTGGAGAATGGACTTGTGAGGCCTGATTCTCCAATGGGCAAACACATGATTTGGTTAGCGGCTCTGCTGAGCATTAGCATTTTTCCTCTTCACAGTGTAGTAACATCACAATAGGTTTTAGGAGAGTCCAGTATGAACGCTGTACGCTCGCTGTGATTGGCTGCTACTGTTTGTTTACCTCTGTAGAATGTCATTGTGTGTTTATCGTATGGAGGGAAGACATGTCAGCCCTGAACGTATGGCTCCACTTCTTCATCAAACAGCTGGATGAAACCACAACTAGCACCGTGTGACATTATGCTGCCACGTCGCACCACGTTTGCACAGATACGCCCTCTAGTGGTCGGATGAACTACAGCAGCGGAGCAGTGTTTGAATGTAGGAACAACATCTCGTCCTACATCTCAAATATTGTTCCTGTTTCCAAACAAGATTTACTAGCTTCAAAATAGCCATCACAAGACAGATCTGAAGTCAGTTTCCACTGCTGATGAAAACAAAAGACCTGTCTTCACGCATCTCTACCTCCACACATCTACATCTATTTGACTTCTGTTTTTGTCTCGACCAAACATAGAACTTACCAACATAGAACTGACAAACATAGGACATACAGAAATAGGACATACGTACATAGGATATAAAAACAACATACAAACATAGGACATACAGACATAGGATTTAGGACATATAAACATACGACATGCAGACATGCATCTCTCTCCTCTGCAGCCCGCTGTCCTCCTTTTTATCACAAACACTTTTGTCTCCGTCCCACACAAGGTTTGAGGCATGAGCTCAGCTTCTGCCCTGGATCATGTTTTTCTGACATTACTCAGTTGTTCCCCGGCAATGGCACTTCATGTGAGGTGTGGTGAAGCAGTTCCATCCACTTCTATCTGCTTCGATCGGCTTCTATCTGCTTCGATCAGTCTTTATGCTTCTATCGGCTTCTACCTGCTTTGATCTGCTTCGATATTCTTCGATCGGCCTTTATGTTGCGATCTGCCTCAATCAGCCTGTATGCTTGGGTCGCTTTGACCTTCTCGTACTCAGGTTATCTCCACATGAAGCTGATCTGTGATTTCATGTCATGTCCATTCTCTTGATGAGTTAAACGTCTCGTTAAACCGACACCATCCTCTCTTCATAAAACTGAGTGATGCGGCGGTGGCATGAAGCCCATTAAGCGGGGTTGGGGGGGCAAAACATGACGCTGCAGAAATGTCACTCTGGTTTATCACTTGATTTATGGCGTCTGAGCACAGCTTCTATCTACAGAGGAGTCTCACACACACACACACACACACACACAAATGTGTGCGTGGAGTGCGCCTGGCTCCTCATTGAGTGTGTTTTAGAACAGAATACTGCTGCTGTGGAGCCATAACTCCCCCCTCAGCTGTCGTTCAGTTCTAAGTGATTCTCACCCCACACGCTGCCGCCATTCGTTCATCCTGGGTAATTTGGGGGGGGGGGGGGGGGGGAGAGAGAGAGAGAGAGAGAGAGAGAGAGCTGAGGCTGGAGGAGTTGATCCACCATGTTGATGGTTTCAGATGTAGATGTCAGTGCTAAATGATTGCTCATTTTCTATGTGTGTGTGGGGGGGTGTTAATAGCA
>CAAKHB010003415.1:10169-20421 GCA_901007665.1 Aeoliscus strigatus
CATTCGTTCATCCTGGTCAATTTGGGGGGGGGGAGAGAGAGAGCTGAGGCTGGAGGAGTTGATCCACCATGTTGATGGTTTCAGATGTAGATGTCAGTGCTAAATGATTGCTCATTTTCTATGTGTGTGTGGGGGGGTGTTAATAGCAAGCAGCTGCCACAGCTATTAGTTCTGTTAGCTTCCTGTTAGCACATCATTCTCCCGGCATTTACATTAGTCAATTGACCCGACTGTTGTGTTTGCTGGAAGGTTGAGTGCATCCCGGTGCCGGGTGTTTTTTTTTCTTTCCTCAGTGGGCGTGGCCTCCACCAGAATATGGTTTGTTCGTTGTGTTTGTGTTGTGTCAGCGCTCTGACTAGTGAATTTCTATTTGCCTATTTACTTAATTTTTGTAATTCTAATTCCAATTAGAAAACATCTGCTGGCATAGGCAGCGTACAGGCCCCCTCTCTAGCATACACAGTGAACAGTGACACAGTGAACCGAGTAGTGGTCGCTGGGCTCCTTCTGGATCCTTTGTTTGGTACAAGTGGTGTGAGCACCACCTCTCTCTAGCACAAGGCAATAAGACTTAGTTCCTCCTGTTCCTATTGGAACATTGGGTGAACATTCCCCTCCATTTGCTCTGGTCTCTGGCGACCCTTCTTGCTCCATGCCAGCTGACGCCCATCTTTATTATATTCGCTGTCTATGTTCATGTCTTTGATATCACTCCTGAAGCAACATTCAGAGATGGAGCTGATGTCTCCCCGTCAAAACTGAAGAGCATGGATGGTGTTGCCTGATTAAGAACCTCCTGGAAGTGCCTCCTGCCTCCTGGGCCTCTCTTGCTTTCGCCTCGAGCCACCTTCTTTTGTCATTTCTGCAGCTCTTCTTCACTTCCCTGTCCAGGCACCTGTACTCCTTATGTTCCAACCGCTTGTTATCCACCTTTCTTTGTTAGTACCTCTCCTTCAACCTAAAACTGTTTCTGCAGTCTCAGAGATGGCACGAGAGAACAGGCTCTATGGCTTCTTTATGGTTGAAAGATCTTGTGATACCTCAAGCTTCCTACTCAACTCCTCACGGTAGCGTTCTGTAATGTTGTTGTTCTTCAGCTTGTCCACAGCATAAGGTCTCTTGGGCTGAACCTCTCTCACCTTCTGCCTGATTTTACCCACCACAAAGAAGTGATCTGATCGTACAGCTACGCCTCTGAGGGAGCGAACGTCTAGCAGTGACGAGCAGCTCTAGCAGCTCATTTCGGGTCCCGCCACCAGGTAAAACCTGTCAAATGTCATCTTGTGGATTTCCTTATGCTTAAAAAAGCTGCTTTCAGATGCTAAAGCCATTGGCGCTGGTTAGCATCAACAGTCTCTCCCTGTTGTTGTTTGAGGAGCTTGCAGACACGTGTGGTCCCACTGTGGTGTCAAGGCCCCTTCTTTCGCCAAGCAGCTTTGCATTGAATTATCCAAACAACATGCGGATGTCATAGCTAGGGATCTCTTCAAACATGGTTTGGAGCTGGTTGTAGAATGTGTCCTTTTTCTCCTCTGAGGCAACCTTCGTTGGGCCCATAGACTTGCACAATGGTTATTTTGGCATGTCTGGTATAGAGCCTCGCTGTGATGATGCATTCATTGCATTCACAGTTTTAGATCTGAGGGGGCTCAACAGGTTCATGAAAGCTATTTCACATGATAATCATGCCTACTTTCATGTGCCAATCCCTCAGCAACTGGTGGTTCCTTCACTTCGCCACTGGCAGTTCAGGGCTGTTCTTTGGGCTTTCCCTCTCCCCAAGGGTGTTCCCGAGGTGCATGGTCACTGTTCTTTCGCCCTTGCAGTCTCAAGGCATGAAGGTTCTGCCATACTTGGATGATTGGCTGATCTGCGCAACGTCCAGGACTCAGGCTTCCCAAGACACAGTACGTCTTCTGTGTCATGCGGCCTGCCTAGACCTGAAAGTTCATTTTCAGACGAGACCTTCATCGGGGTGGCTCTCAACAGTCTGATGATGATAGCCAATTACATCCTGCAACTTCTTGCCCAGTTCAGAAGCGGTCAACGGTTGCTTCGTCACGTTCTTCAGTCTCATGGGCAAACTGAAGACTGTTTCAGCTGTTGTGCCTCTGTGCTTACTGTTGCTGCACTCTCTGCAGAGGTGGCTGAAAAGCTTCCACTTCTATGCCAAGTAGCACAGAGGCAAGAGGATCAAGTTGTCACTCCGGTGTCTCCTTGCCTTGGCCCCATGGAGGGCCAGGGCTTAGATGCTCAGGGGCGTCCCTTTGGGCTCTGTTACGTCTCAAAGGGATACCTGCCCCTCAGGATGGGGAGCAGTGTGGCAGAGCAAGGCAGTCTGTGGTCTCCCTCTTAGGCACTTCCTGCCTGACCCGAGGAACATACAATCTCATACAGTCATACAGCACAAAATGTTTCACATCACCCATCAGGGTGGAACCAAGTCTGCACAGCTGCTGAAGGAGACAATCTCACGTGGCTTGCCCCTCCACCTGCTCAGCCTTCAGAAAGGAACCACCTGGCAGGCTTCCTTTCACATCTAAAACTTCAATGAGGAGAGTGGCTACTCCAGGTAGGGGATTCTGTTTGGAGGCTTTGGAGGGCGGACCTATTCACTTCAGAGGTGTCCCTATTGGTTGTCCTTGACCGAGGGGACCAGCCCTCTGCCAGCTAGTCTTTTGTATGCCTTTGCCCCGCTTCCTCTTATTTGGCTGGTGCTTCAGAAAGTCCTTCAGGAGTGTCACAGAATTTTGCTGGTGCCCCCTTCTCGCCAGGGAGGACCTGGTTTCCTCTGCTCCTCATTCTCACTCTCACGAGTTGGAATGAGGACCCAGTGTGTTGCTCTGTGCTCACTATTCTTGGGTTCCTGCAGTCCCTTCCGGCAAATAGGTGGTCTACTACTATACTAAAAGTTGCATGCGGCGGCAATATCCTGCCAACATGTCAAAGTCAGTAATGGCACAGTGGGGACCCACAGGCTGGTATCCTTCTTCTTGAAGGGGGCTCAGACTGCATGCACCAAGGGCCATGAGAGCCCCAGTGTGGGATCTCCCTCTGGTCCTGGCACACTAGCACCAATCTTTTCGTAGCAACTAACAAAGTCTGCGCCTGCTGCCGACCACACGTAGTGCTTGTGTAAATTTAAAAACGCACATAAATAATTCTTGTCAGTATCGGAAATTAGTTTTAGTTCATAATTGTGCTCTGTTATGTTCACAATACATAGATGACTTTAAAACATATTATATAAATGTGACAAAAGATTGAAAATATAACGTATTTACTTAAATTAGTTGGCAATTAGCACTTTTAAGATTTTCCAGATTATGTTCATGAATGTGAATTAAATCTACTCAACAGATTACACATTCTTTCTACTTGTTGTATGATAATAATATAATAAAGTGCTGCCACCAGAAAATAGAGTAACGGGAAAAGAAATTATCACAATCAAATAATAATGCTGAAAATGTATGAAAATATGAATTTCAATATCACCGAAAGGATATCTGGAATGAAGCCATGTTGGATGATCTGTGCTTGGTTTTCTAGCCACAGGGACCTTCCAATGGGAGATTGGTGACAGGTCTGGTATTGGTCACCCATATATGAGCCACAGCACTTAGCGATATTATAACTAATGCCACAGTTCATCAAATTTCACTATTGTGCACAACACCAGGTCGAAGTGTTGCAGGGATTCAGCCTGATTATAAGCATGCCGGTGTCATCAGTGGCGCAAACTGCACACATACACATCAAGGCTTCATCTGGTTCATCTGACTTAAACTGGAAAAACGTTTTTTTTCCAGAATGTGCAACTGATCTATGATGCTACGTGTGTGATGCTAAATGTTGTAGCACAATGGCCTGGTGGGACGCATGGCACATTCATAGTGCGTATTAGCACAGTTGGCACGCGTTTGGAGGTAGGAGGTAGGAGCTGTCTGATGGAGTTGTCCGAAATAATTCCTGACAGAGGTCTCCCCACTTATGTCAGCAATGTGCTCGTCTGCAGTTGATAGCTGCTGTGGATCTCCTCCTCCTGTGTCTGATGGATTTTTGTGTGCCTTTCTTTGCCTCCAGTGTCATATCAAACCATTTACCTTCACCTTGGACATGGTTCTACAGAGAACATTCACGGCATTGCTCACCTCCCTGCAGGTGACTGGATGGATGTACACCTCTTAGGTGATCATTTGCTTGGGCGGGGACATATGCAAATTGCTGATTGCCAGGGGCGTACTGTCAATTTATAAATGATTGGCAATGATTGGGAATGCGTCCCACCAGGTCACCGTGCCACAACGTTTCGCAACACACACATTGCATCACAGATGAGTTGCATATTCACGGAATGAAAGTTTGAAGTTTGAATGAAGTGCATAGCATGTACAGCATGTAATGCACTGAGGGCAGTGGCACTTAATTAAAGAACATGTAACTATTGTGTCGATTTATATAATTCACAGTCATGAATCTAATCTGGATCTTAAAACTGCTAAATGCCAACTAACTTGAGTAAATGTGTCATATATTTTTTTAATCTTTTGTTTATGTTGTTTATATCACATGTTTCAAAGGCATCTGTGTATTTTATACATACGTACATAACATTACATTATGAATTAAATGTATACATTTACACAAGCACTACATGTGGCTGGCAGCAGGTGTCAATTTTGTTAGTAGTTACGAAACGATCAGAGCAACTAAAATATTGATGAATGCGAAGAGTTTACACACATTTGTTCACATTTCATGAATGTGACCCAATGAGAGCTGGCCCCACCACACACACACACACACACACACACACACACACTCTTACACACTGCTAATTAACAAGGTAATTATGATCAGAATATGTGTGTGTGTGTGTTCATACAGGTCATGAAAACAAGCATCAGTTCATGAAGGAATTAATTTCTCTCCGTTTTCACTACTGAGTGTCACACAGTCAGAATCAGAATCAATTAGTCAGTGTGTAAGTGTGTGAGTGAATTTCAATAAATGTCACTTCAAGGACGGTTTACTTTGGTTGCACTGGCACATTCTTATCTCATTTGTCCTGTGGCAGATGACAGATTAACAAACTGTGTGTGGTGGGGAAGATAACCTTGTATGATAGATATGTTTTATTGAGATGCTTCATGTTGCAGGTGTGAGGAGTCTGATGTTTGACCCTCCAGCAGTGGTGTGTGTGTGTGAGTGGGAGTGAGGGGGCAGTTGGACACTTTTGACTCGTGTTCTCATCCGTCTGTCTCTCTGATCTGGCCGCTGTGTCACTTCTGGATGCGTTGCCACATTCACACTCTGTCGTGGTTCAATCAGTCCTCCAGACATGGAGCTGGACTTTTCTCTGAAATATAAAGCAGGAACAGCACCAGATTTTGAGGTTCAGTAGAAAGTTGTCATGTAACTGAAATCACTTCCTCTCCTCTCTCGGGCAGAAAGGGGTTACTCTCCACACTTCCTGTCCAATCCCCAGAGTTGTGGCCGTGTTCTGATTGCGTTCTTGATTTTAAACATTCCCAGGCTCCTATAACCTTCTCAGTATTTCTGCGTCCCAGGTGAACTAGGGGGTGAAGCCTCCTGTTTTTAAAGGGGGGGGGGGGGGGTGCAGGAGCTGCGCATTCCGTTCAGCTGCTGTCAGACTGTGGGAAAGTTTAGAGACTCTGCACGTTGTGAAATAATTCAAAGTGGATTGTGAAGTAGAGATGTACTGTTTCTCCTGTGACCCCCCCAACCTGATTGACAGCTGAGCGATGTTGTGTGAGTCAGCACATCCGTCAGAAGAGAAGTAAGCGTGAAGCGGTGTGGAGGCTGTGGCGTGCAGATGACCCAGCAGCAGTGCAGAGCTCAACTATATTTAGCCACGCAATGCTCAAGCTAATCGCCCTCCCTGGTCTAATCATTTCCAGGCGCTACAGCTCTGCAGCACACGGAGGCCGAACACCCACCGACCAATTTACACATGTATCCATCTCTGAAGACATGAAGTGTTTTTTCATTATGTCTTAATTAAATGTATACGTCATGGTTTGGCAGGTTTTGAGGTTTGGTAGCTTCTCACTTTTCCCTCTGTTCACTATAGAGTCCATGCTAATCCGTAGCTTAGCTGTCGTCTGTTAGTTTGGCCACCGGCTGTTAGCTTAGCCACCAACTGTTAGCTTAGCCGGCGTTTGTTAGCTTAGCCGGTGTTTGTTAGCTTAGCTGGCGTCTGCTCGCTTAGCCTCTATCTGTGGGCGGAAGACACAAACACACTTGTGCGTTGGGCTGCTAGAGGTGGAAAATTGTGTGTGCATTTGTGTGTGTTGTTTCCTGTGTGGTTCCTGTCCTGAGAGCAGCCAGTGGTTTCACAGCGGGCAACCCAAGTCAAAGGCTGGGGGTTTTGTTGAGGGAGCGCAGGTTGGTTCCTCGTCTGCATGATCGGCCGCCTTGGGTTTCCTTCCTCCTCCAGTTCCCAAAGGCAGATGGGAAATCTGCTCTGTCTATGACCCGTTTCCATCAGCAGCAGCAGCGTACCTGGAGTCAGATAGGGTGTGTGTGTGTTTGAATATGAAGCTAGTGTCCCAAAATTAATGAATGCACACGGAAGGATTCACACACGCACACAGAAGAAATTAATGCACACAGAAAAATTCATGCATGCATGAAAAAATGTGTACAAAACGGGCATTTACAAATCCGTTGCTGTGTGAGGAATCTAGCTCAGTGTGTGTGTGAAACTTTTGACTCTCCTGATGTGCACCAACGTTGTTTTTTTTTCAACACTGACCTGTCTGCAGCTCTCCGATGAGAAGAGGTGTATTGACATTCTTTTCGGCCAATCACATTTGCCAGAGGCCTGAGTTTGGACCGATAATCCAAACTCAGGCCACTGACGTGGAAAAGGTCAGACTGACCGATGATTCAAATTCAGGCTGTGATTGGCTGACAAGAACGTCAGTCCTCATCGGGTCCATTCTTCTGATTGGCTACAGACAAATCAGTGTTGGGGAAAAAAAAGTCTTACTCAGCACGTCAGGAGAGTCTCAAAAGTTTCACAATCACACACACACACAGTGATATTCCACACATAGCAAGTGATTGGTAAATGCACATTCAATGTGGTGTTCCACAGATATTTTTTTCATGCATGTGTCAATCCTTCCGTATGCATTCATTCATTTTGGGACTGATCTAGCTCCATAACTAAGAAATAACATTAACTAATGACAGGGATGTTGAAGAAACATGGTTTGTTGGTTGTTTGCTGAGTCTTAACAGGTGGCGGCCGGAGTCAGCAGAGGAAAAAAAGGAGGAAACAAGCAATTGATTGTGTTGTAAATAGCTGCTGGTTTTCTGCTGAGGAGGATCTGTCTGATGAGCAGGTTCTCTCAGTGATCAATCACAGGTTTTCAGCTAATTGAATGTCAGAATGTGGAGAGTCAGCTGAAAGAAACATCACATAGTTGATGAGAATGTGAAGGGTGAGTTGGTGACAGGACCACGTCTAACATTACCTGACACAGCGAACACGTCCAGCGTGAACTGATACAACGTGAACGCGTCCAGCGTGAACTGATACAACGTGAACGCGTCCAGCGTGAACTGATACAACGTGAACACGTCCAGCATGAACTGATCCAACATGAACACATCCAACATGAACTGATCCAGTGTGAACTGATACAACACGAATACAATACAGTACAACATGAAGGGATTAAGATGGCGGCGCATACACACGCAGCAGCTCCTTTCTCATCCGGTAGATCGGCGTTTTTATGATTTTTGTGTCTTGCACCTTTGTGTATTTGCTCGTCATTGAGGTCTGTAATTTCATCTATGCTGTATATCACGCATATACAGTATATTTGACAATAAAGTTGACTTTGACTTTGATGAACTGATACAGCATAAACACGTCCAACGTGAACTGATCCAACAGAACACGTCCATCGTGAACATGTGAGCTGAGCAGAATGACGACGTTTGATTGGCTTAGCTGCTCAGATCATTGCAGCTGCTGGATGATACTGTGGAGAAGGAGCCACCATCTTGTCTCCCTCTCTTCCTCTACCCCCCAGTCTTTCTTGTCTCCTCCCACTTCCTCATCAGACTCAGGAGCAGTGTCATCGTGGCTCCTGTGAGGAACCTCCCTGGTCTCAGTGGGATCAATTTAAGAGTGAAGAGCTTGTCTCTCCTCCTCTCGTTGGCCTCTCGGCTGATTGGTTGCTCACCAGAAACTTGCTTCCTTTTGATCTCACCCCCCCACAAACCCCTCACTCAAAGTTTTGTTGGAAATTGTCTGCTCCACTTTCCGAGAACATCCCTCTGCTGCAGTCTGGGTGTTCAAGCTGTTGATAATGGCCTTGTCTGCCTGACGCACACCCCACTGTTCCTCAGGTTGTCCGACGACACAATGATTGATTCAGAGAGAAGCTCGTTGTTCTGAGGACCAGAAAGGTTCTACCTGCAGCGTTCTCACACTGAGCTACTCGCTCAGTTCCACGTGCAGAATGAGTGGTGGAACCATAAAGAATCGTGTCCTTTAAAGGACTGTTCCACATTATTCCATCAAGCTTCAAACTGAGATGACTCCGAGGACACATCTCATGACAAACTCATTTCATTTATCCGACGTGAAATCAGTTAAAAGTTTGAACAAAACCAGTCATTTCTCCCGTCCATGTCTCCTCTGCTGAGCGGATGTTTGTTGAGTCTAAAGACAAACTTGTCTTCCTGTTCAGATATTCTGATTTATTTTCTGGATTCAAGAAGTTTGCCATGAATCAGTGGCACCGTGACAAACGGCACAGAAACCACGTGTGGTCAAACAAGCCCCTCCCCCTAATTTCAGTGAGGTCACAGAGGTCATGCAGGTCTCTGACCTAAACAGGATTAAAATTCCTGTTAAATTCAGCCATAGGTTTGTGATTTCTGTTTCAGGCCTTGACGTCACTTTGTCTGTCAGCTGGTCGGATGCAGCTTCTCTCGACCACTCGGACCTGAAGATGGAAACATCTGTATTTTTGACGATGACATCACCAGCACAGCGGCACACTGATTTAGGTTTAATGCTGGAGTAAAGCGCACAGGGCTGTAATTTTCCTGCCCGGCTCCGAATAAAGGCAACAATTCTGGATGTGGTTCCTGCAGATGCAGTTGAGCAGCTGTGGGACATCTCACTCTGTGTCTGTCTCCACTCACTGAGCAACACGAGCAAACAATGGATTGTGGAAGAAAGGATTTTTTCAAAGTGGTACAGTGGTTTTCGCTGTCTCCTCAGAGCGAGAAGGTCCCAGGTTCAATTCCTGGCCCGGGATATTTCTGTGTGGAGTTTTTATCCTCTTTCCATGTCTGTGTGGGTTCTCTCTGGATACTCTGAGGTTAACTGGTCACTGTAAATCCCCGGAGGTGTGAATGTGAGTGTGAATGGTTGTCTGTCCTTCAGCTGGTGACTGGTCCAGGTTGAATCCTGACGTTCACCTGTTGACAGTTGAGATCAGCTCCAGAACAAGCTCCAGAATACTGAGGCTGACACACACACACCCACGGGTTGACAGGTTAATGACAACGTCCACTCAGTGTGTGTTTGTTTATATGCTCCTCTAGAGCCTGGAGAACATGAGTTTGTGTGTGACATTCCACCTGTTGACTAGCTGAACTGAGGAGCAGGAGTTAGAACGTTCTGTTGAAGCAGTTGATCATCTTGGGTCAGTGAGCGTCTGTTTCATCGACCCTCAACAGGTTGGTGACATTCATTCTCTGTGACGTAGAAATAATGTAATGACCTGCTGCTGAGTGTGAAGATGTTCACAGTTTGAAAGGAGAAACCACTGGGACGGATCCACATGCACGTCATTCCCCTCATTCCTTCAGAGTCACGTTTTGCAGCCAGTCGGAACCCTTCAAATACGGCGCAAGAAACCAAACACTGACATTTGTCCTCAGAACATTTGTTTCCTGTGTTGATGTGATGACTAACACACACCCTCAATAATTCATCCAGACATGTAGGATGATTATGCACCAAAATCCCTTTTTGTGCTCTTTCTCTCTGCATTGTGTGTGTGTGTGTGTGTGTGTGTGTGTGTGTGTGTGTGTGTGTGTGTGTGTGTGTGTGTGTGTGTGTGTGTGTGTGTGTGTGTGTGTGTGTGTGTGTGTGTGTGTTCTCAGCTCTTATGTCCTCAGCAGCTGGACGCGTCCCGCTGGAGGAACAGAGGGAAGGAAGAAGAGAGAGACAAGTGATGTGAGTTTATGT
>CAAKHB010003416.1:0-16579 GCA_901007665.1 Aeoliscus strigatus
GGAGTGTTGCCCCCTGCAGCTCGTTCACGCACACGCAGCCCGACAGGAAGTCTTCGCCGCCGCCCGCGACCCTTTGTTCGGCGCCCAGGTGGTTGGCTTCCGGCTGGCTGCTCACCGGGAGTTGACACCTTCCCCGGTCCCCGCGCGCCGGTCGCTGCCGGCTGAGTCACGGTCGAAACCGTTAGAGCGCCACGAGCTCACACCTGTGCTTACGTAAGAGGAATGAATATTCATGCGCCACCGTCGCCTAGCAACCAGCCAATGGAGCCGCCAAAATCAAGGTGCTAACATTTGGGGGCAGGAGACCCCCTCCCCCACCCCTTCAAAGAAAAGAATGTGTTTCCCCGGTGTTCTAAAATTACTTCTTCTTAAATCTATTCTGATATTTCTTCACTCTAAATTAACGACACATATATGCGACGTATATCGCAGGTATTTTAAGGTTAAATTAGCTATAACTTCATTACTTTACAACTTTATTTATACTTTCAGGCTCATGATTCACGTGGCGTCAGTCAGTGTATGTATATATGTATATACTGTATATGTATATAGTGTATCTATGGACGACTGATGAGCAGAACCTGCTGGCACTTAACACGTTCATTTGAGCTAGCTAGCTAGCTAGCTAGCTACCTTGCTAGCAGTTGCTAGCAGTCGCCTGTGTTTGTTTCTACACCGAACATTGGTTCAGTCTGTCACCACGTTTTAAACACAAATTATCTCCAGAAGCTTCTTTCCTTTTCATGCCCTCCCTGTGCAAATATAAATAATACAGAGATGAGCTCATCCTGTCTGAAAAGATGGAGGGAAAAAAAGCAGAAATCAAGTTACTTGTATTTAATTTGTCAAGCAGTTTTTCAATAATTCATGGTGACATTTCAACAGCTCCGACAAAAGGAGTCCAGCATTGACACCGTGTTTGCTGGTCGTCCGCTTCTGACCAACTTACACCCACAGCCATCGGTTTCGATTGCTTTGACATCGTGCCGCTCCTTCCTGGTGTGATCAGGTTACCTGCCAAAGAAAACCGTCATAACCGCCACCAGCATCTGTCCTCATCCCGCCGGTTTCTTTCAAAAGGAAACCCCGAAACATGTGAGGACAAGTCGGTCCTTTTGTCTCCGTAGTACAAAGCCGCTGACGCCACACGAGGGCCGTGCAGTTTAACGGACACCAGCTCGGCACAAATATTCGGCCTGATAATCTCAAACTTTGGGAAAGTGCCGGCACCATTAGTGTGTTTGTTCAAGCACTGATCGGGAACACGAGTTTCTGTGACAGGGAGGTTGTGGAGACAAGGCCCCATTAACTCTTACACTCATTAAAACCATTCTGCTGTATGAGTCATACCACAGAACTGGTCAAGGCCGATGACCACCCAGTCTGCTTAAGGTTCCTCCTTAACCTTTGTCTACTTGTATTCCATTGCGGTGGATTTGCTGCTCTACATTAAAAAAAATAAAACACCCTCCGATACTGAGCACTGCAAACATGTCAATCATTTCCCAACCTGCAATAAAGCTCACTTGAGACGGTTAAATTTTCAAAGGTTTTTTTTTTGTTCAGTTTGGTTTCAAAATAAAGATCACACAATTGTTTAGAGACAATCTACAACAGGAGTTACAAAAAATAGTTGCCCAGGCAATAAGCATACACAGGTTCTGTTAACTATACACATATGGTTACAGGTGTGCTCGTAGTAAATATACACAAGGCTGCTCCAAATGTACACCGCACCGTGGCAGGCTGCCTCTCTCACCCATAAGGACATGGACAGTATGATACAGCACTTACAGCACTAGAGAAATGCCAAAAAACACAAAAATCTCCTCTGTACAATCCATGGTTTTACCTCTGTGAAAAGGGTCATGGGTCATCCGGTGGGATTGGGAACAGGGGAGTTTAAATTTTTTTCCACCCAGCCAGCATACACATGACACAGTTCATGGGGTAAAGCGTTCCTATAAAAAGATCTTAAAAAAAAAAAAAGGAACAAGTAAAAAAAAACAAACAAACTGGAAAACACCACTAAGTCTAACAGAACATGTCCGATCGGAAGTCAGTGGGAGATGAATGTCTTAAGTTAAGCAGTGACGGGAATCAAGATAAAACCAAGCGTGGCGAATCTTTGTACAAGTACTACGCTGTATAGAAAGGGCTTTTCAAAACAAAAGTTTGATATTACAATTTACAATATACAACAACTCATGTCACAACCAAGGAGGTGAGAATATACACTGAAATGCACAGGGGGGGGGTCCTAATTTTTTTTTTCCAGAGTGAGTGTTTTTTTTTTTTTAAACATTTTTTCTTGTCATACCAAAAAGGGTGGTAAAGCACTTTTACATTACAAGGGTTTACAAATGTACAATTATACAGTCAGAAGTATGTGGTCACTACTAGGATACATTATAGATACAGATTCAACATCAAAAACCAGAAAAACTACAAAGTTTTATATATATATTTATATATATATATGCCAAGGTCTACACCAAGTATACACGTTATATTTATAGAAGCAAGACCAGAAAACGAATCTCCCATGCTAAATGATCTGTAGGCTGGTTAGCTGATGGCGTGTGTGTATCGTGACAGACAAATTAAATACTTGTTCCATCTCATAGTGGTAAATATGTGGGATTTAGGGGGAGGGTGGGGGGGGGCACGAGAATTGTGTGTGCGGCAGTAGCAAAAAGTGAAATGTTCGCTTGATATGGAACAAAAAAAAAGGGGAAGCGAGGGAGTGAAGCGGTGAGTGGATGGGGACTCACCTCCAGCTTCGCTCCCTGCCTTCCTACCCCCCCCTCTTCCGCCCCCCGCCCCCACCAAACACACAGTTCAGCAGGCCAGGGCTCAGGTGGGGGAGGGGTGGCAACATATTTTGTCGTAAGGCTGCCTGTAGCAACAGGCTCCTCCTGAAGGGTTGTCATGGAAACAGGGATACATGGGGTACTCCTCGTTGAGTGAGATTTAGAGAAAGGGGCATGTGGGGGTGGAGGGGGAGTCCCTTTCTGGAAGGTCAGGAGGGCTGGCTGACATTGGGAGGTGGGGGAGGGTCCCGGTGTAGGTCTACATGATGCCATTGGGGGGTCCGCAGAGAGGACCGAGGTCCACGCCGTTCTTCATGTAGTACTTCTCCAGCTTGGCCAGGATGTGTTTCCCGTACGTGTACTTCCTCAGGGTGGAGATGTGGGGCCGGATCTGGAACAACAGCGTCAGACACAACCGTCAACCCGTTTTCAAACCAGAAGTCAGATGTTGAGCTGGGTAAAAGCCTCGGTGTCGTCGCCTAGGAAACCACTGACACCAGTGACCTGAGAACACTCATCCGGCCATTTGCACTTTGACTGCTGCGATTTGCATGTCCACGTCCTGTGATGACCCCCGCCCCTCCCTCAAACTGTGTCGCTGAGGTCAAGGGCTGAGCGTTAAGTCACCTTATCGTTATTGTGATAAGAGCATAAGCGATAAACTTAGTGTCCGACTGACAATAAATAAGGAGAAATAATTTACCACAACTACTTGTGGGTCTTTGACCTTTGACATTCACCCCTGAATTCATGAGTAGTCGTCATGCTCAGGAAATCTGTTACGACTTATCGACTTTGTATAAGCAGCATGTGGAGGAAGGACCTTGTGGTTAAAAAACAAACGCTCGTCTAGAAAGATGATGCGTTCCACACGCAGGTGGTGTGTAAAACGTGTCCAAACGCGTCTACGATGTCAAAAGGGAACACAACCAACCTCCGCCAGCACCTGCAGCATCATCACAAAGAGCTAGGATGGTTTGAAACAAGCTCCTTTTTTTTTAAGTTCAGAAAAATGTTTTCAAAGATGACAATACCAATCCACTTAAGTTTCACTGAGCAAGTTCAATTAAAAAAAGGGTTTTGGATTTATTATGACTGTGTTCTTGTTATAGTTGAGACTTATCACCAATGTTTATCATTTTAACTTTTTTTTTTAATGTTATCAATTTAAGTTGTTGTAACAGATGTAAATCTCTTCCCAGGCCGGTTGACGAGCTGAGTCTCATCTAGACGTGCAGCAGAGCTTTGTGACGAGCAGGTGAATGACAGGTTTACAAAGCCCTGTTTGTTTTCCATCACCGACAGAGGGATGATGGATCGTCTCTCCGCTCAGACGTGACCGTCAGCGCTGCGATAATGACTCCGTCCAAACAGCGTCTGCGTGTTTGAAGGTCTGAGAATTAACCTGCAGGTTTTACACTGCTGCTCTGATCAAACCCATTTGTTCACTGATACGGAACCAAACACAGTCGCCTCGGTGTGTGCGTGTGATCTCCACCCACCTTGTGCATTACTATTTTGCGCTGGGTGGGCTCGGCCACGTCGATCATCTTCTGCACCACGTAGTTGGCGTACTGGTCCTTCATCATGGTGTATAAGGCACTGTGGGGGCCCTCGGTCAGGCTGCACACTTCGTCTATCAACACTGCTCGTTCCGCCCGCGACGCGTGGGTCACACATTTCTCCACCACGTTACTGAACAACGGGGGAAAAAAGTCGTTGTTGCAGGAGACGGTGTGACTTGTTTTCCGTTCTCTTCCATCCGTGTGTGTGTGTGTGTGTGTTTTACCTGGCAAACTTGTGCTGGCTGAGTCCCAGCACGTTGCCTCTGATCTCTGCCACTATCTTACTCTTGTCCTCGGCTCGGCCGTGTTCCAGAACGTGCTGGATCACATAGTTGCCGTACTGGTCCTGGACACACAAACGCACAGACGACACTTTCAGGAAAAACGTGAGGACGCCAGCTGGTGCCTGCGACGTCACATCAAACACACGACTGGAAGGGACTGGTGTGTGTGTGTATGTGTTTTACCTGCACAAGCTGCTCCGTGTGTTGATGGAGCTCCTCCAGTATCGGCAGCGTCTGTTCAGGAAGGCAGTGTTCTAGAATGCGTTGGATGACTCGGCAGCCATACGGATGAGTGGAGAGGGCGAAGACCTGCGAGACACGTAGTTACACATGGTTACTCATCTCACACACACACACACACACACACAAACTGGACTTGAGCTGTGTTGGCGCTAACGTGCCCCGGATCAAACTCTTCCCGCTCACAGCACCATATGGAGAATTTTGGTGGAAACGGAACTCGTTCACCCGCGGTCTTTGTCATTTGTCTGGTTCATGTTAGTTCATATGCTTTTTTACCTCCGCCAAGGAGGTTCTGTTTTAGACAGCAAGTATCTGTCTGATGTCGAGACTACCGTTATTGTTGTATAATTTTTCTCATACTGTGCGGCCCTACTACTGCAACGTGTGAGAAGCAGCAGAGGAGTCTATAGTCCTGTCATGATTTAACTGAAACCTTCCAAGAGTGTTTGAATCAAGACGCACACATTCACACAACATCTTTACACTGGATGCTGATGTAACATTCAGCGAGAGGACAGACGGAAGAAGGCGGATGCTGCTGTCTGTGCTTTCTGTTGCCGTGCCAACACATCCCGTCACCGGAAAGGATCGAGATCATGTGTCCCTCTTTACTTTGGTGGTGACAATATGCTAACTGCCTTCAGGTGGTACATCTGCACTCAAGGGTGAGTGTGTCTGTCAAACAGCAGCAGGCGTGGGTGTCTGAGCGTGTGTGTGTGTAGACATGACCCACCTGTCCCTTGAAGGCGTCTATGATAAAGTGTAGCGCGTGGGGCTGGACACACTCGATGCACTTCTGCACCACGTGGTTTCCATTCTGGTCCTTTACGCACTTCAACACATGGCCGTCCAGTTCGCGCACCATCTCACTCTGCAGACGGCAGCAGCAGCAGCAGGAGGAGAAGGAGGAGGAGGAGGAGGGAGCAACAGCCAGGCACAATGTGGAGAGGGACATGTAATTGTGAGAAATCAAACACTGCCTGAAAGCATTTTTCACAGTGACTCACTGCAACCAGCAAATAACAGCCGCGCTTGAACAGTCGCCCCGGAGAAATCTACCAAAGCCCATTAAAGGGAGATGGATACACTTCTCTCCCTCCGTCACACACACCTTCAGTAGATGTTCTGTTCATTACCTGGAGACCGTGAACGCCACAAGCGTAAACCCTTGACGGACCTAAACTCTTGGTTCCACATCGCAATGTCTTATCGGAACATCTCCTGACCCCCGGGAACGGAGGCGAGTTCCCACAATCAGACAGATTTACAACCAATCAATGTGCTGCGGCAGTGCTTGTAAAACACCTGAAGCGGAGAACTCTGCAGCGTCATCGTCGTCTTCTCCTTCTTCCAGCCGACTGCAGCAACAAAAGCTAAACAGCAGCGAGTGAAGGTCTGACCAGCCGATCGCTCACTGACGGCGAATGGAAACTTTCCACACCCATAATGACGCAAAACAGTTTAACATAAAAGACGCCCGATGCAGCGTTTTGCAACATTACTTCCCCCTGCTGCCGAGCATACACAGACACAAAGGTATAGATCGTCTATGTTAAAACAATATTTCCGGCTCATTAAGATTGTCTGGCAGATGGCCGCGGTCTTATTGATGATAAACACAGACAGTATAAAAACTACCTGGTGCGTACCACTCGTCTCCTGAAACACTAAATTTGAGCAAAATGCTTCCCTGTTACACTCCGCTTACTAAGATATTTATCTTAACAGCTCCAGTTGAGAATTTGCATATAAGCGGCGGCGTCGTTAGCCTCATTCATCGTTGATGACAGAGAACCACGACCATTAGATCAATGAAAAACGAGACTTCCTAGAGAAAAGGGCAACACTTCATCTCTGCAGCTTTCTGCTCGCAACGCACTTCTCCAGGATCATTGGCTAAATGATTACATGTTCTCAGGAACAACAACAGGACGACGTTTTAATACTCTCCCCCCTTGGTACTCCAGTGGGAGAATGGGATGAGTTTATGGAGGGAGCAGTGGTCCAGGGGGAAGGGGAGTACTCACAATGACTTGCTGATCCGAGGGGATGAACTCCAGCGCCTTCTGAATGACCCTGCAGCCGTACATTTGCAGCGCCAGAGACAGCACGTGACCCCGGATCCTCTCGGCCAGAGCCAGCTTCTGGTCCAGGCTGCCGAACTTTGAAATCAGTAAACACAGTCAATCTACAGACAGACATAACTTTTTTTTTAATGAAACTGTCAGTTTTCACATACAGTTTGACAGTTTAGGAGTAAATATTTTCCAGAAAAATCTATTCACAGAAATGCAGTATATATTTAAGTTTAATATGAATGAATGAATGACATGGTAGTATTGTGTCATTCACCAAAGAGGTTTATAAGATGGCAAAGACAGCAAAAAACAAAGACAAATAATGAGTAAATACTAAATGAGGCTGAAACAATCCAACCTAATGTCTTTTCCAGGCTTTGGAATCAAAAGCAGCATTGATATATGATGCAACCGTGTAATTAAATTCTCACCCTTTAACTGGCAAACGTTTGTGTGTTTATTAAAAACATGAACAGAAAAAAGGCTCTTCAGTGTCAATTATAGTTGTGTTCTTTTAATAGTCACAGCCTTTCATCCACACACGCACGTACGCACGCACGCACGCACGCACACACACACACACACACACACACACACACACACACTACTTGCTCATACATACCTCAAAGAACTTCTGGATGACGTAATTCCCGAACACGTCCACCATGAGCTGGTAGGCTGCCTGCAATATTTCACTGAAGACAAGCTGGCGCTCTGCTGGACTGGCCCGCTCCAACTTCAGCTGGATGAACCTTCAGGGGAACAAACAGGCGAGGAGCTTTATTGCTGTGAGAATTACATACTTTGTTGTGTCAACTTTCCATTTTATTTGAGCAGTAACAGTATAGGAATACATAAGCTGAAGATACCATCCAATACGTACGGGGGGTTTACGAAGTTTGGGTGAAGTTCATCACAAAGATAAACGGATCAGAGGATGACAGAGCAATAACGTGAGACCGATGTACAAAGACCGCGCAAGTGCCGCTCGTATGTGTGTGACTGGAGGGAGAAGTCACACAAAAAGGAGATATAACAGCGAGGAGGACTGATGAAGAGGGAGGATGTGAGCGGCCCGGGAGGTGACGTGATGAATGCCAGACTACAGGGGAGATAAAAAGGAGCAGTGATATTAAAAGAGACCGAGGAAAAGAAAATGTCTGGAATGCTCAGACTGGACGTCACCGTGCAGAAATAGATCATCTCACAGGAGGATGTGGGGTACAGCTGGCTCCACCCAAACAGGCCCAGAACCCTGGACCCAGAGGGGGCCGCCAGGGCCACTGGCCCCATTTCAGCAGGACTCTGGACCAACTGTGGCTTTTCAAAGTCAGGGTGGGTGAGGATTTCAACAACGGCGGTCTGGCTACATAAAGAATGATTTCCAAGGGTTGGTGACATATCAGATATTCTATTGATCTACTCACAAATGGACGGTCTCTTAATACTACTGTTTTTTTTTAAATTTTTGGCCCAAAATGAACCCTCATCAGGCTGCAGTGTGGAGAAGTCATTTTTAAAGCCCATTAGAGACAACGACCATTTCACATCAAACAACACAATGCCTTTTTTGTAGCAAAACCTGGATTTCTAAAACAAATCTTTCTTTTCTCTTCGTTTCCCTATATAATCTTTGATTATTTGCTTGAGGATAATCGCGCCTCCAAAATCTCTAATCGTGATGTCAGCTAGCATTGAGGACTGGGCGATATGGACTAAACGTCATGTCAATACTTTCACATTTTAGAAACGTCATCACTGAATGACGTTCTAGACATTTTCCACTGATCTACAGTTCTCACAGTTTAAACCGCTGGAGATCGCTCAGGGCTCATGTTCAGTGGGTAAATCCATCCACAGAGAATCAGTGTGTCCATGAATGCAGCAGCTGGGACAGATGTGGAGCTGTGGAGTGCTTCGGGGCAGGGGAGGAGCTAAGGAACTGGAGAATAATACAGGCTTTCATGTCCGTCTCCAAAACACCACAGAGTCTCAAGAAAAAGTCACTAGACATGTCACGAGGCGCCGGGGGTCTGAATACTGCATAAATCCAGCAACAAAGTTTAGTATCAGTCGTGATTCAGTACAGTTCGTTCACCCAAAACCTTTCTTCTTGTGAATGATTCGTTAACAAATGGGTCAACACTAACACTGATAGTCCCGCGTTACATCTCATTTAGAAATACATCAATATATATTAAAACATGGACATAAGGCCCAGCCCCACTGGCGCTCAGGGCCGAAGGAGGTGCTCGTAGCGGCCGTGACAATCTGCAGTCTGCGGGACTCATCGACCACCCCGTCCACTCCCAAAGGACTTCTCACCATGAACTGACGTCAGAAGCCAACTGTCTCCCCCCAGAGGCCATCTGCGTGTCAGCAGACGCCGACGGGCGTCGCTAAAAGACACGGGCAGAGTGACAGAAGTGATGCTGACGGACGATGGACATTGACGGCACATTCGCTGTCTAAGAATGACGTGTGTGTTCGACGAGTGTGTGAGGACGCGTGACTGTGAGACTCTGACAACGTGAGTGAGCGGTCAAAGACCTCACACCTTTTCATGAACCATCTGGAATACGACATGAAACCATGTCAGAGTCTTTCTATGCATCATTTGTGGAGGGCAAAAATGTCAGCCTCCGACTCGTAGGATTCTGACAAAGCACTTTACGACCCTGTCCATCAGCCATAACGCTTACAGTTCCAGTTCATTCATTTATGGCCACATGCACCAAAGAAATCGTTTTCCCTCCGTCTTCCTCAGCGTCGTATCAACAATATTTGCGTTTGGACAAAAAGCGTCTCCTTTGCACACGACCTGAACAGAATGAGATGTGTGTTTAGAAGAACGGGATCAAAAGGATACAACCGGGCTGTAGTAACTTGGGCTAAAATCAAAGACAAGTGTAGCTGTAGTTCAGAGGCCAAGATAGAAAGGACGAACAGAGAAACTCGCCAGCATCGAGACACACCCGTTGGTCTGTAGTTCAGTCATCAGAATTCATCAGAAAATCTGACACAAACTGCAGAAAATACATACTAAATCCATCTGTTTCTGTCCAACATGAACATATGAGATCATCCAGTTTGGTTCCAATCTCACTGCCCTTTAGGACACGTCTGTAATTAGGTGAAATTAGAGGCTGGCTGCAGTTTGCTGCTGTGGATCTGAGGCCTGTGGGTACCTGCTGCCGTGCTGGTCCTGGCTGAACTCCATGATGTGGCCGGCGATGTCTCTGAGCTGCAGGTTGGGGTAGCGGTTATTTCTGAAGTCCTCCAGCAGGCGGCTGCGACCCGACGGCATCACGTCCGACATGCCGTAGCGCAGCCGTGATGACGGGAACAGCTGGCTGCTGGGGGAAAAGAGGGAGGAGCCTGAGCTGGCGGCGCTACGGTACTTGGCCTCTGCTCCTGGGGCTGCGGAGATGAAACGCCCGCTCCCGTTGGTCAGGCCTCCTGTGGGGTGAGAGAACAGGAAGTCGACGGTCAACTCCAGAAGCACAATTATAACACATGAACACGCTTAGGGACTAATGATGACTTCTAAGAAGAAGAAACCGATGCACACAGCGTCATGCGAAATTCTTTGCAGCCCACAAATGCATCACTAGATAGCAGCACGGTCTTCCTGAAATCAGTTATTTTAAAGCTAACATTCACCTTTGACTGTAAAAGTAAGAGCCGCATGAAATTCAAGCACAAGGTCACATCTGTGCCAGATGTTTGATGTTCAGGTGCTGGCGGATTGAAGACATTGCTACAGCGCGTATCCAGATCATTTGAACTTGAAACGCTTTCAGAGATGCCACAGATAAATAATCCATCAGTCATTCTGAGGTGGTTTGATTATTGTCTCACTTCACTCTGCCCACTGTCAACCACAGGAAGCAGCTGCGGCTCTGGTCGGTAATTAACCGCTGAACACAAACCGGCTCATGAATTTTCTGTCACGTTTTGTCTCGTCAGCTGGACAAAGAAACTATTCCATCACGATACATCTAGAGACAAATGTAACACGCCTGAAATAAAACCTTTGATAGTGAAAATTCCAAATACATTTTGAAATAAACTGTTTTTAAAAAAAATATGCAGTCACGTATATAAAGGAAGTGCTGACGTTTGTGGCACAATCACTTCAGTGTGAAACACAATGACGGCAGTTAATCACATCCGAGGGGGGACAAGCACTTACCAAGATTGAGGTTGGACGAGGAGCTGTGATTGGACAGTGAGGGAGGGGGTGTGAGGGAATGGGAGGGGCCCTGGTTGGGCAAGGGCATGCCGACCGGCCCAGGTGAAGGACTGAAGCCCAAGGTGCCGTTGTAGAAGCCTCCGTGGCCGATGGGGGTAAGGCTGGAAGGCGTGCGCTTGTACAGGTCACTGTTTCCTGTCAGAGAGTCCCGTCTGGAACCACTGCCGCCACTCGAGTTGCTCACTAGAGGGCAACAAAGGTGCATTTTCAATATCACCAAAGCAGACACTTTTCCTCTACACAGTTCCAGCGTGGCTCGACTCAGCTCTGCTCCAGACAGGAACACTTCATTACGATTCAGCACGTTGTCGATGTGAGTGCAGAGATCACAGTGCCGGCTGCGAGAAACTGCCGTGATTGCGTTTTATACGCGACACAAACAATGTAGAACATGGAGGAGCTGGAGAAGCTGCTGCAGTTTGTGAGTTTTATTTGTCACAGATTGTCACAGAGCAGGACCTGATCGCAGACACACGGAACCCTGCCCTGCACTGCTGACACTTTGTCTGGCTCAGAATAAACGCTCTAATCGGCCAAAAAAGTTTCATGAATGGACCACAGTGTGTGTGTTTTGCGCACATCAGCCATGTTTTTTAAATGAGCCTGTGACAAGGAATAAGGCCGGTAAAACTGCTGGTAGATTCTTCTGTCGAAAGTACCACTTGGGACGACCCTCCCCCCTCAGTGACCGGCACTCTGCAACGTTTATTTCCTGTTCGGAGGAGGTTCTAGCAGGGGGGAGAAGAGCAGAGTTGAGTTGTAGCTACCTGCAGTGCCGAAGCCTCCCAGCGTGGCCCCGAGCGTGGCCCCGAGCGAGGAGGAGGCCTGTTGGCTGAAGCCCAAAGAGGCAGAGCCCGGGCCGGGCTGAGCCGAACCCTGTGAGAAGAGGGAGGAGCTCTGGGACGAGGAGCTGAGGGAGGACGAGCCGTAGAAGGAGTTCCCACCCAGGGCGCCCCCGGGGCCCCCCTGCTGCTGAGGCTGTTGGGACGTCATGGCACGGAACGGGCCGTTGGCGCCGCCGCCCAGACCGCCGTTGGCACCACCTGCAGAGGCCGCTGCTGCTGCAACTGGAAGCAGAGACAGCAGAGGTCGGTGGATTGGACTGACGCGGACCCTAGTGCACAGTGAGCGGTTACATTTCTGCGTGGGCTGTCTGCATAGCTCCACGGTGAATCCCACCACCATGTTTCGTTTGCTAAAGGTTATCTGTGCTTCCCTTGGTTACTGATAGTGAGCGGATCTAGTTACCGCAGCTAATCCAACAAGACTGGCGTCATTTTCCACTCCGAGATCACGTGACACGAGCAGTCCAGTCAGCTGTCTGCGTGGCTGTGATGCGTAGTTTCATTTCCGGTACGCCGTCAGTTTAACGCTCCTACTTCTTTCATTGCTTGTATTTATTTTTTTCCAACTAAACCTCTATCTTAAAAGTCATGTTTGAGCAGAGTGTTTTAACTTCCTCAACAACAGACAAAAGATTCATCATGGATGGATGAGGCTGTTGAGGAGCACTTACCTGCTTGTGCTGCAGAGGGAGATATGATGACCGAGGCGGGGGCCATGAGGCGGACGGGGCCACTCCTCGCTCCAGTGTTCACCACCAGGGCCCCTGTCTGGTCGTAGTAGGCTGCGGGTGCCAGAACTGGGTAACCTGGGAACGAGATTGGTGGATGTAGGTGACGGTGGTCATTCCAGCATCCTCACGTCTCAGCAATGGATCTAAACAACTATTGTTTCAGCAGAAGTTCATAAACGTTGAACGTGAACCCTCACCGGGGACTCCGGCTGCCAGCCCCTGCCCGAAGGCGAGAGCGGAGTTAACCGCTGCCGCCGCAACCAGCTGGTCATTCTGCTGCCCCTGCTGCCCCTGGCTGGGGGTCAAAGGTCGCTGGTTGCCCCCAGCACGCATCACCTTCATAACAAAAAAGAAAGGTGAGATGATTATTGGCAGAACATGAATCAGAGCCAGAAAGGTTTGGATATAATGTGTTCCAAAAACAGGCTGTGGTGCAACGACACGCGTGCATTACTCACACTGGACTCTGTTTGCAAGCCTTCACAGCAAGTCACCAAGTGCAAACTCATAAATAGCTCATAAAAACAAACTCTAGTTAAAGAAAATAACACAGAGCTGAGCACTGAGCCAATGGAAATACACATCTCATGTGCAGACACATGGATGAGGCACACGGGCGATTACTGACTCCTGCTCATTTCCTGAACAAACCTCATGTAACATTAAGAACCAAACATCACATCCAACCATAATGTGCAATTTTATCTCGTTAATCATGGGCATTGTCATATAGTTACCTTTTCTTTCGTATTGTTTTTTTTTTTACTGCTACAACTCGGCTGCATCTTCTCACTGACAATAAAGGATCATTGTGGGACAGTGAAGGGATAGGATGATATTGGACTGTTATACTTTATCACTCATCTGAGTTCAAACCTCTGAACTGGCCAAGTGACTGTTCTCTGATCCAAGTCGGACATCAGCACCGCTCCGCTCACGTTTCCAGTAACAGCTCAGTGAGAACGCCGACGCGACCTGAGCGGTGACTGACCTGCTGCTGGTTCTGTTGGCCCTGGCCTGCTGCCTGCTGATTGGCTGAGTTGTTGGCGGCAGCGGCCTGCTGCTGGAATAGGTTGGCGGGGTAAACTCCCCAGGGGGTCACGCCGTAGTACTGGGGGGGCATCACTGCCGGACCTGACAAAGACATGCTGGTGAGAGAATGGCGCGTTGCAGCAAACGTCCGAAGTCAAAATGTGTGTTGAGGCAATTTCTGGGAGCTGTTGGCATTCCAGTTTCATCACAACATAGTAGGTCGGGGGAAAAAGACGTGCACTAGCTCTTCATTGATGAATAACACATTCCATGGTATTCCACGTACAACTGGACCGTGACAACAAACCCATTGGTTACAAAAGAAGCACCAATAATTGAAACGGACAAAAAACAAAAAAAGTGCTACAAAAACCGTTATAACCCAGTTTATCCTAAAGATGAAAAAAACTGCAGACCACCACATTGATTTGGAAATCCGTGGTGAGGAGAGCGTTCTACGTGTCCTGTCCTCGGTTCCTAAAACACCTCAGACAGACTCAGGCAGCAGTCCTTCATCTCATGACCTACAGACGGCTAACATGACTAGAAACAAGCTTTGGAGCGTGTGGGTGTGTCGGTGGACTCACCGAGCGTAGCTGCAGCTGCCAGTCCGGCCGCGTACGGGTCCGTGCCTGGGGGGGCGGCGCTGATGATGTAGGGATTGGGCACAAACGCTGGTGCCAAACCTGTGAACACATGATTAACAGCCTCACTATTGACTGAAGACACACACTCACACACGATAAGAATAAGAAACACCTATAACAACTGGACCGGATACAGTAGAACACGAGTAGAGACACAACATTCAGAACGGAAGCTGCAGATGTACTGAAAACATTTTTAAACAATGTCGTTAAATGTCACGCAAGCTTCTGTGAAACTTGATTATTGTGATTATCAGAACAGTTTGTTAAAATTTACACATCCACCTCTTCCTTTAGCGTATGAATGATACATGCTTTAAGTAAAAAAAAACAACAACAAAAAGCTGTCAATCACACACGTGAGATTTCACGTTTCAGACACACACAGTCTTACCTATGTGCGGCTGCTGAGCGGCCGCCAGCGCGTACTGCTGCTGCTGAGCTGCCGTTAACTGCTGCACGGCCAGAGCGTTGTTCCTCTGGAACAGCTGCTCGCAACGACATCGCATTTCCACGTCACTTGTGACCAACAATGGGTCCTGTGTATCTAATGGCTGATGACCATCATGGCTGCCTGTTGGTACCTGCTGCTGGTTGGTGTAATCGAACAGGCCCACGGTGGGTGCCGAGTCCATGGGCATCTGGGAGTTGTAGTCGAACTGAAGCGGCTCCATCACCGACTCCATGGGGTCCATGGTGACTCCACCTTGTTCCACACCGGAGAAATCCTCGGGGGGTTTGGGGCCTCCACCTCCTCCCAGGGGTGTCAAGCCCTCGGCTCCGACGCCCCCAGGACCCCCCAGCAGGTCCGCCTCCGGTCCGGGCTGTGGCATGTTGCCTGGGGGACGACTGCGGGCGAGAAGAAGACGCAGAGGGGAGTTGACACCTACAGAGCGTTTGGAGGATCAGACAGCGACTGCCAACAAGTGTCCTACCCAAACTCTTTGACGTCGACGTCCAGGCCGTTCTGCACCGGCAGCCCGTTGGGGTTGATGACGTCATTGATGACATCAGCTTCGCTTTCTGTCAACTCTTTTAATTTCTCTCCCTCAAACGGGACCTTTGGCTTCTCTCTCTTCTCCTCCTCCACCTCTCCATCCCGCTGACCCTGTGCGAGACAAGAAACGTGACTTCCACAGACGC
The DNA here is from genome assembly GCA_901007665.1 of Aeoliscus strigatus. NCBI lineage: Eukaryota > Metazoa > Chordata > Actinopteri > Syngnathiformes > Centriscidae > Aeoliscus > Aeoliscus strigatus. Next base: position 15,640 of record CAAKHB010003416.1, read on the forward strand.
TCCCACCGGCGCATAATTTCCAATCAATAAATCTTTATTCATATCGCACCTTCCATACAGAGAGAATGTAACAAAATGATTAAACAAGCAATACTCACACAAACCATAATAGAGTAATTAAAGTCAGTTAAGATATATATGTGACTAAAATGAAAAATAAAAATGTAAAATAGAACAGAATGAAACATTAAGATAAAGTGAAATCAGTCTAGTTATAAGGAAACTTATAAATAACTAAAACAAAGAAACTCAGAGGACAAATAACAGTAAGAAAATGTGAGAATGTCTGGATATGGTAATAAATATGTAAAACAGTAAAATATGTAAAAATGTAATAGTATTAAAACGACTAAAAATATATCTTTTATAAAAGAAAAAATAAAGAACAAAATAATCAGTTCAGAGCTCCACTAAAAAGTTTGCCTCTAAAAATGACATGTGAACACGCTTTGCTCTTATTCTTATTACATGTACATATTTGCTTTTCTTGGTTTTGCCACTAATTCCTGGGATTCTGCAACTGCAGCTTTAAAACCTGTGACAAATAACTCTGACCTAAGGTGATGACAAGTGGAAAGGATCAGAAAGGCCCTAAGACTCACGTAAGGTCCTTTCCGAAGGCAGGAGTCCAGTTTGTCAGCTGGTGAGGAGGAGAGGACGTACTCCACCATGCTGACTCCAAGCCCTCCACTCTCAGAGCGTGGGGACATTACCGAGCCCACCCCAACTTCACCGCCGCCATGGAAACCCTGTCCCGGCCGACGGGACACCATGATTGGCTGAGACACTGAGTGATCTGCCGTGAGAGGATGAAACGAGTCACACCGACTGAAAAACACGGATGCACAATCAAAGTTCGATTCAGCTCGCCAGAGTTTTCACACATGCCGTGTTGTGGTTTGCGCTCTACGGGGGGGGGGGGGGGGGGGGGGGGGGGGGC
>CAAKHB010003416.1:16599-28015 GCA_901007665.1 Aeoliscus strigatus
CGGTGTGTGTGTTGGGGGGGGGGGGGGGGGGGGGGGGGGGGGGGGGGGGGGGAGTCCCTTACGAGTCAGTACCGCGCACAAAGCGATGCTTTGTAACAAAAACACAAACAAGATGTGCAAACGAGAGACAGTATCTTTGCTCCAAAAATAGACACCTCAGTGATCCAAGTAGTTTTTTGAGCGCTGGATACGTGTGCAGGAGGCACTGGCTGCACATACACGGGATATAAACGCTCGCTGTGTCTCCTGCAGCTCGTCCTGATCCAGCTGATCCAGATATTTAACCGACAGGAGATGTTGATCAGACAGTGACACATCAGCTCGTCTTCACACACCAAACACTGATCGGAGGCTTCTGTCTGCGAGCGCCACACCACGCTGGCGAGTGGAAAATCAGGGCTGAACAGCCCTGTTCTTCACAAAGAGTAAAAACATTACGACGCTGTTGTCGCAGGTCTGAAGGTCACAATATGCCTGAACATTCCAGCTGAGATGGTGACGCCAGAGGTCAAAAGGGGCTTTTCCACTACACAGTTCCAGCTCGGCTTGGTTCTACTCAGTTTGGTTCCATTCACGTTCTTTTCCATTACAAATCCTTTCCTCTTTGATGTGGGTGCTGATGTCACAGCGGGAGTTTTTTTACCGTGACATAAACACATAAAGATGGAGATGGTGAAGTTGCGACTGTTTGGGGATATTTGTAAGAGAGAGAGAGAGAAAACAAACAGAGCAGGTACACAGAACGTTTTAACCAGACAAAAACACACCGTCTGTTCTTCATTGACGGACACAGTGGGTCGGCACTCTGTCTGCAGTGACCAATCAGAGGCCAGTACTCTGCAACGCTACATGTTTAGTACCAGCTCAGCTCGCTGGGAACCCTGAGGGAGGTGGAACTAAAATAAGAACCGGGTACCAGGTACGAAAATCCGGGTAAAGCTGAGCTGGAACCATGTGGTGGAAAAGTGGATGAGAGATAGCCCATTTTCTCTGGACTCATTACAGGACTGTTGCTCTAATCACTGGGGTTTTACATTTTCCACTCGCTGTCACAACCTTATCTTCAACCTCTGTGATTGCCTCGTTCGCACCTGGAGCCGCCCGACACGCAGTGCTGGTTGATTTATGCAAATCGCCTCCCTAGAGCCCTCCATTTTTTTTCCCATTACTACCAAATCCCATCTTATGTATTTTGAATAATTATACAATATGGGGAAATTGTGAGAGAGGAAAGTCCAAGAGGTCTGCTGAATATTTCATGTGTTCCCATCAGCACTCGAGCACACTTTTCTCTCCAGCAGTGAACTGTGAGTCAGAGCTCCTGTGAAAGGATATTTATCACGTCATGTTGCTCACTGAAATAACTGTGACACAACAGAAACCTGAAATATCATCCTGGAAAAAAACATCCAGGTGACTTCACTTTGACATCAGTGTTTCATTTTGACAGATTCTAAATATAGACTTCTCCGAAACCAGAGGCTGATTATTCCATTGTTTCCTTGATGTGCTCATGAAAAGAGAAAAAAACCCATCCTGCATCTGCTTGTACCTGAAGCACCCCACGCACTGTCCCTCCACTGGTCCAGGAAGATTCCTTTTGGTCCGTCCTTGCCGGAGTCGTCTGTCTCCCAGAACTTCTTCCCAGTTAGCAGCTGCTGCAGAGATGCAGTGACAGAAAGGAAGAATGATCTTTTGGAGGTCAAGCAATCAACGCTTGAAATGTTTGTCTGTTTCTACTCGTGTTGTTTTTGTGTGTTTGAGTGAAGAGAGAGGGGAGAAAAAAAACATCACCAGGAAATCCATGTTTCAAAGCACCTTTTTACAGAAATCTGCATGAGGTGTCATTACAATGTTCACAAAGACATTCAATGAAGTTTGTGTTTCTGTTGCCTTATGAGAATGGATGGGGGAAACGGTTTAGCAGTGACTAAAGAATCACTATATGTTCAATTAGAGTGGTGACTTATTCTGTATTAGCATTTATATATTTAGCAGACACCAGGGGTTCACTAGCCCCATCCAACTGACCTGTCTGAATGTGTAAAATGACAAAGAAGTAAAAAGACGAGTGGAGAGGTTCATGTTGTGACAGAGTTGTTGCTGGTCAGAGCATGAGTCAGCTTGTTCATGTGTTCTTGTGAATAATGTTCCATAATATAATAATTTGATTTACTGTATTTTTTTTGCAATTAACCAGGGTGTGAGAGAGAGAGATTGCTCTCTTTATGTGGTTGATTGTTACAGTGAGAAGAGCAGAAACAAAGGTCACAGGTCAAGAAGACACTGGATTTGTGGAACTATCCAGAATCCGACCTTGTGTCAGGATAAAAAAGAAACTCAGGATCATCTGGGGGCAAGAAATGACACCTCCCACTCCACTACAGTGAGCTAGTTTTCTGTCTTCGCCCTGACATTTGAGCTTGGATGCACAGAATGGTGAATGTGCAGAGTCTGACACCCGAAACCTGCTTCTGCAGAAAGTTTCAACCCCTGAACAAGAATGTTTCTTTAAATTTGGTGTCAATACTTGTGTGTTATTTAGCAGCATTGTACAATATGCAGAGGAGTCACAGCATATAAACCTGACGGCGCAGGAACCTGCTTGTTTTTATCAGTGGTTCATTACATGCATAGACAAGGAGTCCGTCGTGTTTTGGAATTTCTAACAAACTGATTGGTGAGAAAACAGTGAACGCGCTGCATGTTTGTGTAAATCAGGATAATGTGTTACATGTGTCTGGTAATGGGACACAAACGACTCAGAAACTATGCCCCAGTCCTCATTTCTTGGTTGAAAGGAGTTCCTGTGAGAACCCGATCCGTCTCCAAATCCTTGGATTTCCTGTAATTCCAGTCTGTGGGGAATCAATCATGTGTCTATTCAGCCAGGTGCCTGAGCTACAAAAGAAAGGTCGGACCTCTTCAGGTTTGGTGTTGACAGACAATAGCTGAGTGTTGAACTCAGCAGTTCAGGCTCAAAGATTCAAAAAAGGTCGAAGCAAAGTTGTCAGAGGGAAAAAAAACCCCTGAGCTCTTGTCAAACGTGGATGCGACGTGGAACACGAGGAAACCTTGAATAAGATAAGACTCCCTCCGCTAAGGTAAGTCCCCTTCTATCAGAGCACCAGCCTCACCTCGCCCATCGCACGTCCCTCCAGAGCCAGAGCCTGGAAGTCATGGTTCAGCTCGTCCATGGACCGCACCTGCCAGACAAAACACAGGTTGTTTCATTTCTTTACCAGGCAACAAAATGCAACTCTAAATCTACACACACTCACTTCAATTTACATGATCTAACCTTGCAAACTTGAACATGATGTCAAAAATACAAACTGATCTAAAAACATGACTAGTACAGGAATGTTATTAGTTTACAGTGACAACTCTAGATGTGCAAGAATACACCTGCACTCACACACCTGGCTGTCATGGATGTTGTCCCCAGTGGGCCAGCGATGTTTGCCGGGCTGCTCGCCATGCTGCCGCTGGAAGAAATAGTCCACCATGGCATCATCCTGGGAGCGTCCAGCACCCGCCACACCCTTTGACACACACACACACACACGCACGCACACACATTAGCCTGGAGTAACAGCACCAAACCACCCAGTAGAATGTTTTGACGCTATACATTTCTCTGCGGTTATGAAGGAAAATAAGGAATAAATCAAATGAGCACATGCAAATACTGCACATGTGCAGCTTTGCAATCAACGTGCCAGAGAAAAACACTCAAAACATTCATGAAACCTTTAAAATTCCACGCAACTAGTTGAGCCTCTGCCCATTCTGGCCACAGCAGACGTTAACGTCATCTCAAGTCATGAAAGCGAGCGTGAACAAACATGAACAATAACATGAAGAGTCCGTGCCGTCTGCCGGCTTCATCCTCCAAACATCTTTTCAACCACAATCAGTCCGACTTTGTCCAAACCAGACTCCAAACAGAATTCTTACTCATTTGGAGGCCGTGCGTGAACCTCGTTGCTGCCATCAAAGGGTCCGTCTACATGAACTGGAAACAGCTGTTCCATCACAGAACTGCTCTTTATGAGGAGGCTGTTTTACAGAATTAGTCGATAAAAATCCCAATCAGGACGTGACCTATGTCGCACTCATGGTCTGAGGGCATTTTCTTTTGTTGGAGTGGGGGGACAACATTTGAAGTGAACCAGCATCTGTGCATGAGCAGCTCCCATTAGCAGATCACACCAACGATATATTTCAATATTGGCTGTGTAGAAAAGATTTTTTAAATTTTTTTTTATCTGTGACCTCAACCAAACTCATGACTCACTCATATCTGTTTAAACCTTCCATTCCTTTTTTTTTTTTTTACTGCAGCAGACATTTTGGATCATCTGCTGCAATCCAATCAACACTACTCAGGTGCGATGCTTCTCTCCCCACCTGACTCTGCCGATGTGTGACACACGCAAACCACTCCACTCCAAATTTCACTTTCAGATTTTTCTGGTGATGTATCTTATTCTAAGTGTAAAGAGATTTTATGGCAAAAAATGAGACATGTTGACTAGAAATACTTTAAGAGAACTATTCTCTGTAAGATTTTGAGTTTTCGCCGTTCCATTTCTGGAGAGGTGCCCATCGGGCCAACGGCTCGGACCCTGACGCAGATGTTTAAGTGAGGCGTACGTGCACATGCGGTGGATGATACCTGCTGACTGGGCGGTGTGGCCTGAGGTGTCTGCCCAGTGGGAGGGGCATGTCCTCCGCTGCTCAGCACCACGGGCATGCTGGGAGATGTAGATCTATGGTGGGGGCTGAATGAATCCTGCCAGAGCACTGCTTTCCTCTTCAACACACACACACTGCTCATTCCACCACAGCCTGCGCAGAGAGAACACGTGCACACAAACGGGTTAATGCAGTTCACTCGTTCATAATCACAACAGCGCCACAGTTGCTGTCGCTGTGTGTGTGACAGACAATAACAATTCAGTTTAACTACAAATTTTATTTTTTGGCTCAGATGTTGTCAAAAGACAACATCTGTGTTGTAGAAGAGGCTCTAATCCACACGAGTGCGTCAGCGTCCTTGTTTGGAAAAAAACCCATCTCTGCGCGGTTTTATTTACCTTTAACACAAACATCAGTGACGGCAGCTGCAAGGACATGGACGTTACAAGGAGTTATTCAGAGAGAAATCAGAGAGCTGATGATTCACAGAAAACACTTCTCCAGAGGCCTCTTTTGGAACTTTTGTTTGCTGTCCTGTCACACGTCAATTGACTTTTCGATTACATGCTGCAAGATTTTACTCTATTTAAGTCTCTAAGCAACAGAACGGAGTAAACATGCACACTGAGATGCTCCAAATAGAAAGTTACTGTGGACTGAACATTCCTGCAACGCCATCAGTAAAGAAGAGTTACTTAGAACTCATTTGCATTGAGTGTTATTTGAGATGACTGGGGAAAGAAATGAAGAAGAAGGGGTAAAAAAAAAAAAAAAGCCTTTATCGTCAATGAATTGCTCAAAATAAAAGATTAGCAGCACTGCTTCTGTCTCGTGCGTAGGATACAAGAAAAGAAGCAGAAAAGCTTGGGAATATTTGCCGATTGAAAGGGTTTCTCTGAAGCTGAGGCAAATGAATGTAACTGTAATTCATACTATCTGTGTAGTTTTGCAAAACAAATTCCTCGTGAAATATAAACTATGTGTTAGTAGTAGCTGCCATGCAGTTGCCATAGCAGTGTTGGGTTCTAAGCTGTCGTCAGTTCTTTTACACAAGCAGCTGCATGTCACAGACACACAAACTGAAAACAAGCAGAGAGGCTGTCAATGGTACCAATATCGGTACAATGAAAGCAACAGAACTTCATCAGTTAAAACGGTCTCAACTGTTCCAGCAGCAATCAGAACATCTTCGAGCCACTTTAAACACAAACTAAATGTTAGACCTTGTGCATCTGTTAGACAATAAACGGGGCAGAGTTTGATCATAGCTACAATAGTTGGTATTTTTTAAATGTGGCTGTGAAAGATATTGGTTCTGTGTGCACACGGGGAAGACTTTGACAACTTCTCCTGTATTTCAGGAAAATGCAGGAAAATGCACATCCTGATTCACCAGAATTTTTTTAATCCGCATCTTCCACTTGCACAACAAAGACGCGTTAACTCGACAAAAAACGTGGTTGATAGCTGTCAAAGAATGTGGAAAAAATTTGAAAAACAAATCTAATAGTTACCTGAAGCTATCGTTTGGATGCCTAATTATTAGCGAGCGCTTCACATTTTACACTTGAAGCCAACAGGTGGAAACGGGACCAGAGGTTTGGAGGGGAGAAATGTTGATAAACCAACTGTGACAGTTACAATCCTGGTTAAACCTCCCATCCCTAGCCCAACATAAACACACTGTGTTTCTTTTTTCCTGATAGAGATCACTTTTGGAAAAGAACAGGTGTTTCAGCACATCGTCAGCTTTGATGCTGAAGCTGAGCCACGATCGTGGCGGCAACCAAGACGAACATCCCACAGAAATACTGGTGACACACAGAGGACAAAGAGGAGGAGGAACTCAGCCCACTTTGAATAGTACGACAAGTTTGTAATTGGTCTGGTGGTCAGTGTGTATGGTGGCAGGCCGTCATGAATATAATAATATCATAAAATAAAATAGAAACCGCCAAATCTCCAATTTGTTATTGTTATAATAACACAGACCTGTTACAACTTCTATGTGCTTTGCCTTGGATAGTTTTTATTGCTGCTGCTGAGCTAAAATTTAAAAACAAAAGTAATAAGCACAATGATGAGGTTGGACAGAGACTGAACACAGACACCTTTCTGTTCTTTGTCATCACCGACTGTAAATAAAGATATGTTTGATTTAAAAGCACGTCTGCGGTCATGACTGACTTACTCTCACCAATGCTCCTGTAAATGCCATACCATGTTACCTAGCAACACCTCATACTTTTCTGCTGTAGCTGCAAAGATGGCTCCATCCTTGTTGCCGTGGGAAACAAGGTAAATACACTCCCCGACCGTACAGACACCAAGAATCAATTTACAGCTCAACACAAGAGGCAGGTGCTTTTAACAGTCTGCATGCTGACCTTACACACTGCACATGGACGTTGTGCCCAACACACCCATTCCTGAAAACAAACCCTGGACACTCAACCGGCGATTCATCCAGCAATCAAAGACAATTGACTGCTTACAATTACAGCTATGCTGTCACGCTGCCATAGAAGTGCATTAACAGCTGGTGGTACGTTTGTGATAGTTATCATTTTCAATTACATTAAAACTGTAATAAGTAAGTGTTAAATCCACTTTATGGACATTTGGGTGCTGACGTCCACACAAATCAATGCTGAGTCCCTCTCAGTGTAAATTAAGTTTGAGCAGCATTGAAAACATCAGCCATCAAAATAACCTCTTGCTAGATACACTTGAACTTCAACTGCTGCGTGCGCTGCATCAATGGGAACATAAATAACAGTCTGTGAGTTTGATTGGAAACTTTATTAAGCAACAACCTAATGGTCTTTATTTGGAAAAGATCAGATGACATCTAAATCGCAATGGGTTTGTGGTGTTCTGTTGACAGACCGGCACTTAGACAGTGCAGACTTTCACCAATCCTAATGTAAAAAATGCAATTTTTTGCCATATGAAACAAAACCACCACAAATTTGACTAGTTTGTTCTTTGGTTCATCCTGTACACCCCTCTGACACTTTCGGTGAAATCCTGCCTTTTCTATGCCATCACACCATGAAATGTGCGATAGAACAAATGTGCGAACAAACTCATCTACAAGGCCGGACAGGTCATTAGACACGGTTTGGAGACTTTTGAGTCAGTGAGGAACCAAACTGATCTCCATCATGGACAACCCCTCACACCCACTAGAGACAACGGAGCTCGTTCCCCAACAGACTCATTCAGCTCGAAGACCGTGACAGGAAATCACCATCACACTCAACAACACATCACCTCTGACAAACACTCTCTGCATCCTGTAGTTAAACTGCACATATTTCTGAATCTAGTTATCGCTGCTGATTGAATTGTGCATACTTCTTCAGTCTTTATTTATACAAAACATACATCAGCAGAACTTCATGTCTGTGTATTCATCCTTATTCACTTACATATATTTTCAATGTTTAGTTAGTTTCTTTTAAATTTGTACCATAAAGGTTATTCGACCTCAATGCAGTATGAGAATCTCCCTCACATAACCCATGAAGTAATTCTATATAATATATTTTGGGGTTAAACCAAACCTTCCAGGAGTGGGAGGGACATAATTTGTATTTTAACAACCTCTCCTTATTCATCAAGCTCTAATCTCTGTTACAATTACCAGTCTTGCATTAGTATCCCTCAAGGCCACAGGGACAAGCAGCACTTTATGCAGTAATTGCCTTTCTAAGAGACTTGTTGTAAGTGAATGTCTGCACAAACCGACACACAAACCCCCAAAGACTAATTCTTCACCGGTTCCACCGGACAAAAACAAACCTTCCCTCCCTGTTACTGGTCTCCGCTCAGCGGCAGTATGTTTGCTATGGAAGTCAGGTAAGAGAAACACCCGGAAATCCTCAGCACCGAGGCCGGTTCCCTTAGTCGGGACACGGCTTGTTTTGCTCCGAGTCGGACTTAACACCCGGAAACGAGCACTTTGTTCCACTATGTAACTGGGTTAATCATTACCGAGCACCGGGGATCAATCCACCGCATACCGGGCACGGACAGGGGTGTGACAATACCAGCAGGCGACCTGAAGCTCGCAGCGGATAACGTTCGGTGTCCCTGCACACTTCTCTACCGGCAGACGTGACACATCAAAAACCGGAAAACACACACACAAAGGCATCATGACAACGAGCGGGGGTGCTGTTTTTAGTGTGTCTGTGTATCCGCGTCCCCTCACGCCAGGTTCGGAGGGTTCGCTGCCCCGTGTCTACCAACAATAACACGGCCTCTCGACACTAGCTCAGCCCCGGTGAACCGGTGGCGAAACAGAGGCTGCACATAACGGCAAAGGCGGTGCTGTAGTTGTGTTATTAACGGTGAACTAGCGGCGGGTGGTGGTGGTGGGGGGGGGCGTTCGAGCTCCGTACCTGTATGCCCAGCCCGCAGCCTCCCGGGTCCCCGTGACGCGGGTGCTAACAAAGGCCCGAGAGCTGTCTACAGCGGAAGACCGACACAACGGGAGGAAGGAGGCAGCCAGGAGATGTGAAGGCATTAGCCGCCGAAACAGCCCGCTTCCACCGCCCCTAGAGCCGACAGAGCAACAATACCCGCACCGGGGAACGGATAAACGACCCGGTGAGCCACCGCGAGCGGACAGCGGGAGGTACTCACCGGCGGAGAGGGTGGATGGTCGCGGATTTTGGCCCCAGCTTCTCTCTGACACCCCGGGCTTTCACTCCGACAACATGGCGGCTCGACGGAGGAGCAGGCGGGAGCGCTGCATGATGGGAACGGATGAGAGAGAGCGTGCGGTTCATTGCGCCAACCGGGAGGGGAGGGAGGGTCACACCGGCCCGGTTCCTTTGTTATGGTGTGGTGCATTTACACCGGCTTTGTTTGGACCTCAGCCACTTCATGCAGCAGCAAATAACAAGCATTTTTATTCCACGTACACCCACTGGACGCGCTTGTCAATATGAACATAGAAAATTTCAATTGTAATTATTCCTTAAAATACCAATATGACATGAAAATGTGTATTTACGGAGCAGCGTTTACAGTTCATGAATAATAAACACTAATATGCAGTAACAGACGCGATGTATCCGGGTCGCTACGGTAACGGATGACTGCAGCCATGGCAACGTGCTGCGACACACACCAGTGTGTGTGTGTGTGTGTGTGTGTGTGTGTGTGTGTGTGTGTGTGTGTGTGCGCGCGCGCGCGCCGGCCGGACGCCTCGTTACACCACCGGAATTAAAGTGGACGCTGTGACTCGGGGAGTGTGTTGCCCCCTAAAAGCGGAGACACATTCCCAGACATTTGGAAACACTCCAGACTGCTCCGAACCGGCATGGAGGTGACGTCATGCCCGGCCGCTTTACGGCAGCTTAACAGTGCGACAAAAAGCCATCAGTGGCAGAGTGTCCTAACAACAAATAATTTCAAAAATCTCTTTGTGTATAACCCTTGTATCAGAGCTCACAGCATTTATTGTATTGCTGTTTAATTTTACTGATTATCCAACCAAAGTTATACGATATCATAACATGAGATGTGCACAAATTGCAGATTCATTAAAAAAGAAATAAGTAAATTCATGCCATGGAGAATTCAATTTATTTACTTTATTATCTATTCCCCTGTGTGTATGTATTTAGTCATTAGCCTAAAGGCTGGAGTGCTGGTCACATGAGGCTTCATTTATTACTCCAAATATCAGATCACACTAAAAGCGTTTCATTCATTTACTCTGTTTCTTGAGAGCACTTATAATTATCAACATATGGGTGAAATAATAGTAAACAAAATGGGAAATGATTGAACATAAAAACACATCACATTTATTGAACTGAAGCTTTTCTTTGTTCAGCAAACAAATCCTCCCTTTCTGAACGGGAGCTGTCTTTCTATGAAATGCATTATATTAATTTGATAAATGCTTACTCTGCAATGTCAGGTCACCAGGGTGTATTATTTTCATAATCTTTCCAACTAATATGGAAAAATGTTTTTTTGCCACCTAATCCCAGTTCTGATGCAATATAATTAAATCTATGAATGAAACCACTCAGTTTAATGTTGTGCAGCAACAGCAACCTGTCAAATCCCTGCGATGTTTCCAAAATGTACGCCTCATTAAGGACATACAGGATTCTTCTTTTGTCCCAGATTTGTCAACTGTTATCCGCACATAGCAGACCACAGGCTAAAGTCAACATCTCTGCCAATGTAGGAGAATTATTGTTTACTGCATTTGTGTTTGTTTCGTTTGTACTTTGATGTTTAAAATCCTAAAATTGTTTCTAAAACACAATTTTATCGAGTTACATGCAAGAAAATGCAAGAGGAGATGTCATATTTCATGTAGAAAGTGTATTTATTATTATTTCAAACTTTACCTTACACCCAATAAGGTTTCCCCCCTCATACTTGTCTCTTAAAAAAAAAAAAAAAAAAAGACGATGTGTGTGATAGGTTCCAGGTCCTTTACCACCGCCACCAGGGTTCAATAAGTGAACGAGTTCACGGAGAACATCAGCCGCAAATGATTCAAGAGAACAAGAGAAACAGGTATGAGGAGAAACCTCACCCCCAGCCCACCCCCACCCGCTCAGCTCGACTCAAATTCAACCCCCTTTTCTAAATGAAACCAACAAAACAATCATTGGCTGGTTATTTACATGCACAGTACCCCCCCCCCCCCCCCCCCCCCCCCCCCCCCTGCCCG
>CAAKHB010003416.1:28035-46172 GCA_901007665.1 Aeoliscus strigatus
CCCCCCCCCCCCCATAGACACACTAATGCCTGATCCCAAAGCCATCTGCATCCTAATCAACAGCTCCTACACTGACTGTTTTATTTCCTGAAAAGAAAACATCACAGCTTTTTCAAAATAATCCTTACAATTTGACTCAGTGTAAACAAATACTATGATGCAAACGGACTAACGTAGTAGCGTAGTTCTGTGCTAATACTCCCCCCCACACTCACACACAACCCAAATGTGTCCAAAGATCATGAATCCCACGTCACATACTGAACAAATGAAGCTGAGGTTATTTCAGTGTTGAGATTCTTCAAGGGGTTTAGAGAAAAAATGACATTTGTTCTTTTCGTGACTTTGTTTTTGACAGTAGACTTGTACAGATCTTTCTTTCAGCTCCACCCACTCTGGTCTAGTTACCTCAGAAAAGGTTTTAAACTGCTGGGGTGGGGTGGGAGGGGGGAAGAGATGGCTTTAGGAACAGGAACCATAACACTGCTCTAGTTTGACATCACCACATTCTAAAATGACAACAGGTACGAGCCGTGCCTCTTTTCATCACGTGACCCCCGCCCTCTCCCGTGCCCCCTCCCCACACACAGAAGCACCCCTACAAAATGCACAGGGGCACAAGTGGCTAAGAGTCCATGGTGCAACCACAAAGCACCAGCTGATCTTGTGAGGGTACACACAATTTACACACACACACACACACACACACACACACACACACACACACGGGGGTCGTCAGTTCAGCAAAGTGTGTGTCTGTGTCTCCAGCTCTTGTTCTTTGTGGCCGTCCATTCTCCATCTTCTCCCCGTCCCATCTTACCACCTGACATGCAGGTTCTTCCCTGAGCGCTGTACTTTCAATTTCAGGGCTTTCTCTCCCTCTCTCCTATCTTTCTTTCCCTCCCTCACATGCTCTCATTCACACAGACACACATACACAGTTGGACCTCCCCCTGGGCGGGTTAAAAGTCCATTCCTCGGTTAAACTGTGACACACAGAGTGAGTGTAATCAGGGTGTTCCATCCACAGTGACACCGCCAGGGTCTGGCCTGAAGGGGGTGCTACCATCCGCTAACCAGCCCTGGGATGCACAAGAGTTGAATCACACAGTCAGACGGCAGTGTCACATAAAAAAATCTTGCAATGACCTTTTAGCAGAAATCACTTGTTTCATACGGTGTTTTTTTAATTAAGTTTGAAAATGAACCTAATTGGAATATCAAATGCCATTTTTCAATGTTTTGGTTTCAGGAAAATTGTACTTCTTTGACTGTGACTATTTTCATTCGGGTCCAAACTGTGTCTCTTATGAGTCACAGTACTTTACAGGGCTGGGAACACTGAAATCCTGCAGTTCCCAATGAAAGAGCCCAAGAATAGGAAACAGAAGCGGATGAAAAAAAACAAAAACACAAACTGGAGAATCCTCATTGTCATTTGTCACTCACGTGTAAAGAGGCTGCAGCTGCAGATGCGAGGACTTCTGAGGAGGCTGGTAGCCATACGAGTCAAAGCCGCCGATGAAGTCAACTACATGTGGCGGGGGGAAAGAGAGAGGACCACATATCACAGGTCATTACTCACGTTTACTGATTGTGATGCACAGATGTACTCCAACATCCTCCTCATTGTTGCTGATGCTATTCTGGCGTCAGCTGTTGAAGAAAAAAACTCTCGGATTTCAGCATCAGTACAGACGAGTCATCGGAACTCCGGGGATGAAGATTACAACATGTGTTGTTTTTTTTTTTCCATCAGCGCATCGAGGCGCAAGATTTTAATAATTCCACTGTGATGTTATACTGCTGCAAAGCTTTGAGCTGAGGCAGGAACAAGGTGGAAAGCCTTTTGCGCCAGTGTTCAAGCACATCATACATGGCACCGATTAGACTACTGCTGCTGTTAATTAGTTACAGAGATAATCGCTGTCATGCTCGTACTTAAAAAAAACCAAAAAAAAGACGGACGCTTGGCTCTAAATGTTTATAGAGAAACTGGAGTTTCAAAACCACTGCGTCAAATTTTTCAGTGGTTCAACATGAAATTAAATGTGTGATGACACATATCAAGCGTAGAGTGAAGACATCACACGCTTTTTCATTTTGTCACAGCACGTCTGCTCTTCTCCTCAAAATCAAGTTAACGATGTCACATCTCGACCATAGCCCAGCGCGTCCGTTAGCGCCCATGTGCAGCACATAGGGTGGATGGCAAACAGGACGTGACAGACACTTGGACGGTGGGGAGTTTCCACCACACACACACACACACACAACGCGCCGAAATCAGCCAGAGGAAATCTGAAAGGCCTCTCAGATGTGAAACCAGCAGATCTAATTTGTCGAACAAGGTGCGAAGACGAGATAAACAAGACTTCAGGGAAAGACAAAAGTACTCACAGCTGTCCTCGTCGTCCTGGAAGACTTTGCTCACGTAGCAGGCGTATACAAATCCAAAGAGCTGTTGGGAGACAGCGGGGGAGAGGGTGACGTTGGTCTTAATGGCTGCCGAGGAAGAGTGTTTTGTTTGTATATACAGTTGTGTGCGGTGTGCCTGAAACACGATCGCCAGGTTTGAACATTAGCATGAGCCTATGAGCCGTGATGGGGCCAGACGCAGCCTGTGAGTGTGTCTACGATGCTGGCAGCGATGTAGTGGATCCAGACTGAGAGGGCTCTGGCAGCACGCGTGTCATTTTCTCCTGATTTCGTCTGTGTGAAAATACCAGGGAGTGCCAGGGAGATGCTGAATGTAGCCTGTGATAATAGTATTTACTGAGTATTAGATTTAGATTTAGATCCGCTAGTCGATAGTCAGCACCGTAAATCATGTGGTTATTGCTGAAACAATGACGTTTATTATCACGAAATTCACCCCCAACCAAATTTTGACAAAGGTGCTTAAACCTAATTACGGTAGGATCTTATTCTACTCTTATCAAACTAGTCCTGTCTAATCATAGCGTGTTGGCCTCAGTTAGCAGGGTCTTATCAGCATAGCATCTGCTAGCAAAGTACTCGCCTCTGAGTAGCGTATTATCAGTGTTAGCATCTACTCACAATGTGTTATCTAATGAATGAGCCTGTGTGCACTGTGGTAATGTATGTCAACAGTGTCAGCTTGTGTAAAATCATCTCTTAGCCTCTGTTGTCAGTGTTTTAGCATCCGTTAGCAGGGTATGTGTGTGCGTTAGCGGTAGCCGGTAGCATCTGTTAGCAACGTATACGTGTGCGGTAGTCTGTTAGCGTCTGTTAGCATACGTACCGCCAGTAGGATCTGAATGGCTGAGCTCAACACCTCAATGTACTGGTAGTCAAGAAGACACCCAGACACAGTGATGACGTGGTGGTCGTCTGGCGCCATGTGAGAGTCCAGCACTGGCGTTACCAGGCAACCAGGACCATGCTCCATCCACCATGAACGATGGAGGGATGTGTTGAACGTCATGAGAAAGTCCCTGTCCTGAAGACAGAAAGTCGAGCCAATGGTGTCAGTTACGATAATATGAAACTGAAAACCAGCAAATCCATCTGTGCTGGTTCAGCAGGAAATCTAAGGTCATGACCCTATTGAAGGCCACTGGAGCAACCAAAGCCTCCTAAATGTTGTGTTTACAAGACTGTAACATGCACAGAATGTACGCATTGCTATGCTAACATTGACACGTGAACACCCCGGGACGTGTCTCATTTTGCTGCCGTAACACACAAACACAGACAGCCCAGATAAGTTTCTCATTGATGCCAGCGATGCGTTGAGAGGCCTCCACAGCTGTGAAGCATCATCAGATCTTATCATGTGGCCAGAGGAGATTGAGCGCTCAAGTGTGAACACAGAGATGCCCTTTGTGTGCACACACATTCTGATGATCCATTCTTTCTTATTTCTTGTATTTCTTGACTGCCTGGTATTCCACAAAACATGGGTTAAAGGGGCCACACAGCAAAACTCATCTTTCTGCTGTTTCACCAGATGACTCGTAACAATCTTTAAACCTGCAGTAGCAACTAGAAAAGCACTCAGAGAGTAGTTATTTGCGCACAATATTTTCTAAGATTTTGACTGATTCAGCATCTACTACCTGGTGTTTGTGCATGATTTTATCTTCATTCGTTGTCTTACAGTGCCTGAAAATCCACAAGCCCCATATTATTTCCTGTTGTAGATCATAGTATCCACAATTTTGTCAGTATCTGGATCAAACTTTGCTATATTAGAGAATCTATAGCAAATGAAGCCTGTATATTGCCAAGAATCTGACCATTTGTTGCGAAGGTATTTTCAGCAAATATGTACAGTATATACTGAAAATACACCTATCTTGCAATGATGAAGAATCCTTCAGAATAATCACTCTTTGCCCTCACTTGTAGTTTTGCCACTCACCCAAGAAGCTTCTTCAGTACTAAGAAGTACTAACCTGAACTGAAGGAGCTTCTCGGATGAGTCCACCACAGAAATATTATACACGGAACGTACCTGAGACAGGTTTCCAACCTCCAGGTAGAAACAGATGATGAAGGAGTTCCAACCCACCCAAAGGACCAGCCATACTGCATACTGCAGGACCAGATGAAGGTGTGTTTAAGTTCAGATGAGATGAGAAGTTCAACTCTGTGACATCAGCAGGAGGTTGACTCACAAAGATGAGGTATCTGAAGCGGAACTGCACAGTGCCGAACATGCCCAGGATGACGGCCATTATGTGCAGGAAGTTGGCCAGTATGGGGGCCCACTGGTATCCAAGAAAGTCGAACACCTGCCTCTGTAGGGCGGCAACCTGGGTGCGGAGTGGGGAGGGGGGGGACACAAACACACTGAGGTATGTTTAAAAAAAAAAAAAAAAAGCAACAGCCTATGCAAATAGTAACAACACACACATAATCAAGACAGGGACACACAGACAGCGACAGGGACACACATACGCACACAAGTCTGCCGCAGTTGTTTCCATGGTAACTGCCTGGAGCCAGTCCAGTGACTGTAAGAAGAGGGGCACCCCCTGAAAGCTCCCCCAAAACTAATGAGGATCTATGGGCCGCACGCAAACAACTCATCGGCGAGGAAAACAATAGCCTGGACAACACACACACACTCGCTGCTGCTGCTGCTGCTGCTGCTGCTGCTGCCAGCGACGGCATCACACTCCTACAGGGATAGCCGATAGTGTCGTATTACACACTTATTACATTTTAGAGCAGTGGTCGCAGGCTATTTCTAGACACAAGAAGCCGCTAACTTTAACTTCAGAATGGGCACCAGATGGTGAAGGGGGGCCTCTGTTTCCCCTCTCGTGCTTCACATTCACATGGTTTTGCCAGAATGGGTGCATCATCCCAGACAAACACAGACCACCCCAACACACACACACACACAGAGGCCTGTAATGTGGCAGTGGCACCCCAGCAGCTGCAGCTCAAAGCCTTTGGTGTGTGTGACTGTACAGCGGCAGCACAAAAATGTCTGATTACACTGCTGGTCTGAAGCACGCCGCTCTAATTATACCCTTAAGCTGAGTGAGTAGAGGCCGCTTGGGCTGTGTGCACACACACACACACACAAACACACACTCACCAATGTATCTGGTACAAGACAGTACATTACAACAGCCCTGAAACATAAATGAACACTTTATAAGAATAATATTACTGTAATGGCCATTCTAAAGGCTGTGATTTCTGGTGCTATTACCCAAACTGATAGATACGTCTAATGTAGTGTCCATCTCAATGATATGAATTAGGGTTAACACCATATTAGGTGTATTTCCCCCAGGGTTAAAGGGTTTGTTCCCTGACTGAGGGTCTCAGGACAGGGGGTGTATTTTGTGTGGGCTGTAAAGTCCATGGAGACAATTGTACAGTATTTGTGATGTTGGACTATTCAAATAAAAGTGGACTATTTGGATCTCAGATCACAAAGAATACATTTAAATAGCCGAACATGACTGATCATGAAGGGGGCTTTATTTTTAAACAGCTGATTAAAAAACACACTCACCAATTGCAGGGAACAGATCACCAGCAGCGTGCATCTTCCGTCGCACTTCCCCATCTTGGAGGGCTCAGGACGGGGCTTGGAGCCGCGGAGGCTCCGGGGGAAAGACGGGTCCCCGGTCAGATCCAGACTGCCTGGCCGTCTCAGCTCACACCATTCCCGGCTGAACGGACGTGCCAAGGGGCCGCCGCCTCCACCGCCTCCTCCCGCAAGGCTGCTCTGGAGTTTCCCCTCACAGCAGGTGACCCATCTCCGCTGCTGCTTTTGTCGGCAAATAGGAATTACGTGTGTTTTCGGGGAGGTGAGGAGGAGGAGGAGGAGGAAGAAGAGGAGGAGGAGGAGGAGGAGGCATCCACCTCACACCGGCCTGCTGCGGTCAGACCACCGAACCACCTCGGCCACACCTTCTGGAGAGGGGGACACAAAGGCACAAAGAGAGCCGGAACACTGTCACATCTGCCGCAGGCTACAGACAGAAGTTACCGTCATATGATGCCGGTCACTCGGGGACGGTGCTGGAGGAGGGGACCAGTCCCGCGGTGATCCGACAGCAGCTACATGCGTTCGGCTACGGGCACAAAGCAGCCCGTTGTGACTCACGGTTTTCTGGGAGCGGAGGAGTGCTGGTCCCCCCCACACTCCGCCACCTCCGCCCGTCTTCGTCCGGACCTTCGTGGGAAATAAGTTGGGTGTTCGCCGGTACCGGAGCTCCGGGACCGTTTAAATGGACTCCTTCGCTTTGACTCGGAGCGTCTTTTGTCAACAATCGGAGCCGGGGCGTGCGCAGGAGGAGCCGGGACGAGGGAGGGAGGGCGGCTGGGGGGTGGAGGTAAGGAGGGGGGGGGGTCTCTCTCAGTGTCCCCGACCCCCTCAAGGAGGAGCTGCGTGGATTCTGTAGACCGCGTACGTGTGTGCGTGCGTGCGCCAGCGGCCCCGCGAGACTTTGAGGAAGAAGAGCACAAAGGAAACGGAGGCGGCGGCGGCTGGAGGTTCACACAGCCCCCCCCTTCTACCACCACACCGAAGGGGAGGGGTGGGAGCTGCTGCTCCCCTCCTCGGCCGGTTATTCGGAGCGGAAACAAGCCGTTCGTTGTTTAATCTCTTCCGCTCGACCGTTCTAAATCAACTTCACGTGAGATTCAAACGAGAGTTGGGAACGACGCTTCAGCTCGGTTCGACTTTCGATCACTCTTATGGCGAATAGAAACAGAACCAGAACCTGTTTGTATTACCAAGAATTTGTCTTGGTCTCAGATGCCCAGATATTGAACGTACAAGAAAAATGAAATATTACGGATAAAAAAAACCTGTAACCTATAAACTCTTAACACAGCAATGAATTAAAATAAAATAAACAATACAATGGTTGCAGTATTATAAACTAGATTTATGGAATGAGGTAGGTGAGCTATAGCTAACTGGCTGTAAGCAGGTCACACTGGGCCAATCAACCAATTAACATCATTACAGTGACAGTACAAGGCCACTGTCTGCAGGGTGTGTGTGTGTGTGTGTGTGTGTGTGTGTGCGCGCGCGCGTCATCGCAATACATACAGTAAGCACCACTTCTGTATAAATTTTCCTATATCTGCCTGTACATGGGTGTACTCACTGGGACACATTCACAAAGTCATAATGAAGGTGAAGAACTGGTGTGGTCCCAACAAGGGTCCAGGAGGAGCTGAGTAAGTCAGATTAAAAGCAATTATGAGAGACAAAATATATGACAGATTTATTTGGATACTAGGAGACTGTTTATGGTTTGAAAACGCTGCCTGTCAGATTTATTTACGATGTTGTGGATGGGCTAAAGTGGATCTGGTTTTCCATGTGATTTGTTGCCTGAACATGTGCAACGGGGTCAAGTGCCTCTTCGCAAAACTATTTTTGACCAATGTTCGTCAAAGCAAGCGCTTTGAAGATGCAGCCAAGTAATTTTGCGGTTGAAGATGGAATATCAACCGATATCTACCTGTGGCTGTGGCTCTTGATTGATTCTGAAAAGCAGAGCACCAATTTGTTTAAAACAAACACAAAAAAAACAAGTTTGGATGAGCTCTTAACAGAATATTGGATTTTATTACAAAGAAGAAAAAACAGAATAAAAAAAAACATTTGTGACAGTTGTGACTGAGCACGATGAACTTCAAACACGTCCTGAGGTTGCTCCGAGACAAGCTGAAGCACATGAATTAAAGGCTCCTAACCGAGCGTCAAACGCTGCCCGTCCACGTCCACAGACTACATACTCACACACACACGCAGCCAAATGTACACTCACTACTGAATTTCTCCCATGTACAGACGTTTATCACTGGCGCCAGACAGCACTGCAGAAAAAAATACAAAACACAAATAAACTCAGATTGTTGGTAACTTTTGTTTCCAGCTGCAACAAAATAAATGCTTCAACGCACCATATTGACATGAAAATCATTTCCGTCCTTTAATGAGAACAGTATGTGTCTGACATTCATAAAAACGTTTCAAATACCCGCTCATCAAACCCAGATTATCACAGAGGGACATTTGGACTCTAGCAGCAGTGACACTCACCGACTGGCTCCTCTGGGTGAAACACCACTTCGTTAACGGAGCCGGCGTGTCCCGGCAGCTTGTACAGAATTCTCCGTGATGTGGTGTCCCAAATATACACAAACCTGAAAACACAGCGCTCAGATTGACTCATTTTTTTTCCAGAAATTTTCACGAGTATTTCTTTTAAACTACAGTTATTTATAAGATGTGCGTCTCAAAACATTCACACAGGAACGTTCCTCTGCACTGTGACTGCATGTAAACATGGCGTGGAGATGTGTGTGTGTTTCTTACCTGTCAGCTGAGCCGGCAGCGATCTTACTGCCGTCAGTGGACCAGGAACACCTCAACAAATTCTGAAAGACGGGAAGAGAGGTGAGCTAGCTCGAAGATCCAGTGTGAGATGTTACATCTTTTCAATTATATTCAATATTCCAGATTTCTTTATTGTCATTTCACAATTATACCGGTGGAACAAAATCTCATTGCCACTGGCTCCACGCAATACATGAAAATAAAATCAGATAAGACTGTTTAAGACTCTCTCTCAGAGAAGGTTTTGACGTTTACCTTCTCAAAGTTGTGCACGTTTCCCTGGAAAATCTTCACACATCTCTCCATGGGTGCGAATGGTCGAACATCCCAAATACGCACTGGACAGAGACCAAAGCAGAGGTCAGACAGCGGATCAAGATCTTCAGGCACACATACACACACACACACACACACTCACTGACACACACCTGTATTGTCCATGGAGTTGGAGAGCAGGTAGGATCCCTCCGAGCTCAGGCTGAGCCCAGTTACAGAGTCACCGTGTCCGTGCATGTTGTAGATGAGTTTATTTTGCCTCAAGTCCCAAACCTGTGCGACACACACACACACACACGTGTAATTCTTCACACTGAGATCAGCCACAGACAACGTCGTGAGCCAGGGGGGGCCACCTGACAAGATTCCCGCTCAAAGTACCTTGATGTCGTTGTCGATGCCTCCAGACAGAATCTGATCACTCGTGTCGTTGAAGGTGACGGCCAGCACCTGATAGGTGTTCTGGAAAGTGTGAATCGCTCCTTTCTTGCGGACGTCCCACAGCTGCCACAGCGACAGACACACAGAGGCACAGACTGATAAACACGTGTTGTGATGCAGCTATTTAACCATTCGTTAGCAACAAGCACGAGTTCTTGCTGCTCATGACACAGTTGTTGCAAACGGAACAAAAAAATCTGAGAGGAACTGAAAATGCACCTTGACCGTCCCGTCGTCGCTGCCGGTGCAGACCAGCTGGGGT
Organism: Aeoliscus strigatus; assembly: GCA_901007665.1. NCBI lineage: Eukaryota > Metazoa > Chordata > Actinopteri > Syngnathiformes > Centriscidae > Aeoliscus > Aeoliscus strigatus. Next base: position 37,866 of record CAAKHB010003416.1, read on the forward strand.
CCTCGGCGGGCCGGGTAGCAGGTGTTAACGAAGGATGTGTGTCCCTTCAGGCGTTTAATCCTCTCTCCTGTTTCACTGTCCCACACTCCGACAGTCTTGTCTGTGCTCGCCGAGAACAACATGCTGGAACGCACGACAGGAGACAAGACATTGATTTACACGCTTATTCTTGAAAAGCACCTCTTTTACTGTGACATGGGCTGGAGACACCAACATGTGTGGCGCTCTCACTCAACATACAGAAACAAATTAAGCAGAAAGAGCATTTGCTTGGTCACGTGAGAACGGAATGACAGCAGAGCTCATTCACAAATATGTCTGATAAAAGAAGCAGGTTAGGCAGCAACACACTTCTGTCTGTGAGAGTAAATAAGCAGAAACAACAGATTTTCACAGCAGTATTGTGTTCAAAGTTTGATGTTCTATAAAAAAATAACCACACGCATCTATTCTTTGTATTTGTTTTCTCTGCATCTGGCCCTGATGATTAGAAAACACATCTTCATGTCTACCTGCCATCTGTGTTGTAGTGCAGCTCCATCACGGCTCCACTGTGGCCCTTCAGAGTGGCAAAGTTTTCACAATCTCCATACACGTTCCACATCACTGGAAACAACACACAGCGAGTTACTGACACTGCAACAAAGTCCAGACCGTTTGTAGTATTTCAGTTATAACAGTTTACATATGAGCCTGTCGAATCCCGAGGAGGCCAGTGTGGCTCCGTTGGGGTGGAACTTGCAGCAGTAGACCTCGCCCTCGTGACCCGACATCAGCATGATGGGAGCCTGCAGGCTGGAGCTGCGTGGAGGACCCTGTGGAAGACACAATATTTGGATATGATGTAAATATTCATTCGTTCATTCATTTTAATACAAAAGGTGTTCAACAAGCAGCGAGTTCAACAGAGTACGATTACCTTCATAGGATATATGCTGGGGGATCTGGTAAAAAAAATCTAAAATAACTATCAATTTCTAATAATGTAATCTGCTAAACATAATAGTCAGAAAGCTGTGGGATGACATATATAAAAATACATCTGACAGTGTTAAAAAACAAAATTCGCACCAAAACAATACAATAATAATGTTCAGAATGTCAAACTAACTAAACATCGCTGCGTGAATTCAACATATCGCGGTATTTCCTACTTTACGTTTACTGTAATAATATCCCGTGAAGCAGCAACCAGGTCTCACTTACACACTCTCAAGTGCTGTCTAGGTATTTATTGCACTTATTTACATGAGCTTGTTGTTCGGGGCCTTAGTTTTAACAAAACTGAGCATGTTTCGGTCGTTCCTAACGACTCTTTGAGAAGTCCTCTTCCGTACCATGGCCACGAGTTGCTGGGACTGAGCCGCCGCCACCAGCTCCGTCCGAGGCCGTTTCACCGCCGTGGGAACCACCGCCATGTCCGCCGCTCTCTTCTTGGGATCAATCATCGCTGGTTATTTGTCAGAAAGCGGCAAAGCGTTGAATCGTACAGCTATAAAACCCAAAAATGAATGGACGTTTCTTCCACAGAGGGACGTCGAGCGCTGCGATGGACGTCGAACAGAGAGGGACCACTTCCGTTTGCTGAGAGTTCTCTGATTGGTCAGGATTTTCAGCGGCTCCGCTGATTGGTTACATGGCTTGTTGTCAAACTGCATTGAACCGGAAGGGAACACGAAGCTAGCTGCGCTAACACGATAGGTACGACTTGTAACTGTGAAACTATAATTACTTTATGCCTGATTTGTACTTGTTAAGATTGGTTACTATGCATCAGCTACCATTAAGTTTGTGTATATGTGCCGAGTGAACCAGCTTATCCAGTAAACAATGTTTAATTTAACACACGTTAGCCTCGCTGTGACTAGCCCGTGCTACTGTGATGCAGCGGATGTACGGTAGAGATTGTATTCTGCTTTTCTTTTCTAAGACTTCTGTACATGTTTTCACTCGGATCCAAAACAAATCACAACATGGTAACGAGTCATAGTTTATATATGATCGACTATACTGTGGAGACTTCTATTTTAAACAAGCAACATTTAATTATATTAAATAAAATGTTGGACATGTGTTCACATTGCTGAGGTCCTGTAGAATGCAGAATTCATTCAAACCAGGCTCTGAATGTATATGGAACTCATTATTTTATTAAATACACTCACTTTTACTTGTAAATCATCGCATCATCACTAAACAAATATTTTGATACAAAACAAATACATTTCTTGTGTTTTTTAAAATGACTTTATCCTTTTAATACGCAGACACACATCCATTGCATAGTTGTTTTATTATTTGATTTACAGGATTTTCGACGGATTAAAATGCCTTTAATATTTTTTTTAGATTTTTCTGTTTTAATAATATACAATTATGAATAATGCAAAATGTGTCCCATCATGAAGATTCCCCTTCAGGTACATGTAGACGATGTCTGACAGTGATGGCCCCACACCAGAGCCGGCTGGACTGGAAGGTCTGCCACCGCTCTTCAGCATCTCCAAGGGAGAAGTTGTGTCCGTGCAGACGTATGGAGCTTTTGTCCGTCTGCCGGGATATAAGAAGGAAGGTGAGTTACCTGTGGAGACTTTTTTTTTATTTGTACAAATATAACGAAGTAGAGGACATAATTATTCAAATGATTTGTCGTAAAACATTCATGTCAAACTGAGAAGCAGTTGTTCAGTTTGACCACTGGAGGGCGAACTGAGCTGAAATGAAACAGCTTGAATGCTGAGAAAGTTGTAGATAAACAAGTCCCAAATAATATTTTGTTACTGGTTTCTTCTTATTTTGGCACACTAGAGGTAGCTTGTGAGTAATGTGTGATTCATCCACAGTTGCACTGGATTGATCTTCATGTTTTTTATGTGAAAAGACTCCTCCTCTGGCAACAATGTTGTGTATAACTCTTGTACATGACTTGTACAGATGACATGAGTGTTACCTGCTGTCTCTTCTCCACACAGGTCTTGTGCATGTAAGTGAAATGTCGGCCACGCGCATAGAGAGTGCCTCCGAGGTCGTCGATGTCGGGGAACAGGTGTGGATTAAAGTCATTGGGAGAGAGGTACACACACACACACACACACACACACACACACACACACGTGAGGTCAATGATTGCAGCTCTGTCCTCTGCTTCCCAGATCCGAGGAGACAAGGTCAAGTTGTCCTTCTCAATGAAAGCTGTCAATCAGGGAACTGGGCGGGACTTGGACCCCAACAATGTTATGGCAGAGTATGTTGGGTTTTTTTTTGGTTCTGGTTCCCAGATTGATGAATGTGTACGTGTACAGATGTTTTGTCGGATGTGTTATGTGTTTATAGGCAGGATGCGAGGCGGCGGAGGCAGTTCAGAGACCACACAGGCAACAGGATCACACTGGAGGCTGTTCTCAACACAACGTGCTCCAAGTGCGGCTGCAAGGGTATGGAAGCTGTATGGACTGTCAATCAAAAAATAATTTGTTTCTACAACAAGCTGAACATTGTCTTCATGCAACAACTTTCATTCATTCCTCAGGACATTTCACAAAGGACTGCTTCTCTGCTCCCGGGCTGCAGTACGCACTTTTGCCTGAAGAGGACGACAATGAGCCACAGCAACAGCAGAGCACAACAGTCGCACCACAGAAGGACGCCGACAAAAAGAAGAAGAAAAAGAAGGTGAGGATGTCACACGCTCTTCTTCCAGCTCTCCTCTCTCCATAATCCTACAGCCACACAAATGAACAATCAACTATTTGTTCTTCTTCTCATCACCAGGAGAAGAAGGTGAAGAAGAAGAGAAAGAGGGAGCGAAAAGAGTCCGAGGGCGACAGCAGCAGCAGCAGTGACGGCGAATGCAAACCGAAGAGGAGGAACCGCGAACACACTCATGACAGAGAGGAAAAAAAGAAGAAGAAACACAAGAAGCATAAATCTCACAGACACAGCTGAGAAAAAATAACACATGTTGAAACCCTGAATGCAGGGGAAATGATCAACTGTGTCTTATAACATAGAAAGAAACCACCATCGGTGAACGTGCAGAAACCTCTGCCAAACTGACTGTAAAAATAAAGTAAATTCCTCACTATAGCTCCTCAAGTATATTTAGTAGATTCTTCTTCTGTGAGAGCTGCGGCCGCCATCATCAGGGTAGTTTTTGTTTGACCGAGGTAGTTAGAAACACGTTAAGCGTCCGTATCAGATATATCCAAGAAAAAAATGAGTCAAAATGTCTCCAAAACTCCAAAAATAGAGCGACGACCCTTGCATGCCCTGAAATAACCTTAGGCCCCCCCACAGAGGGAGGTGTCATATGTTAACAGATAGGTGGCTGCCACATGGCAGGAAGTGACTGCCCCCATTGTGATCCACATATTGTTTACAGCTCTCTAGTTTCTATTGGTCTGACGGTAAAACCAACTGTGACATGAAATCCATCAGACAAGTAGCAGAGACACAAACAGGAACCGTGCACGTCTGTGACATCCTGAGGTTGGCTGTCATGTATTGTATCTTGCCTCTAGAGTCCACGTTCTTCCTGTCGCTCATCTGTGAACCACATTAATGCAGTTTTTATTTTTTGAGGTTTAAAAAAAAAAAAAAAAGTTTAATTTACTCACGGATCATTCTGCGCACACACGTACACGAGGGTCGGCGGGGTCAACTGGTGTCATGTGAGGTCGGAAGGTTTTACACAACAGACCGAAGTTCATCTCAGCTCACGTCCCATGAGCTCCACAAAGCGGACAGAGATTTTTTTTTTTTTCTTTCTGATGTTCCAAGGATAGTTCACGTGTGAGAGATAAGATGAAGCAATGTTTTGTGCTGTTTCGAGCGCGTTTCCACTTGTGGGATTGTGGATTCCAAGATTATTTCCAGCTGTTGTACTTTGGTGTGACTGCAGTTCAGCAGTTTGTCTCATGACCTCTCTGCTGTATTAATACATGTATAATATTACTCCTGTCTGCAAAAATTATCATTGCACATAATTCTCATAGCTTCCGCAACTCAAATTTATGAGACAAAGTCTCAGTCATTAGAAAAAATAAGAAGGACATGGCAGACATGTTCTTTGTACGCCCCGGCAAATGAATATGGTAATGAATATCTTTCCTCTCTTAGTATCACTTCAGGGTCATATTCAGAAGGCGGAGTCAAAGGGTGCCCGGTCACCCCTTCACCCTGCCTCTGGTTGGCAGTTGGCCACCAACACATGACAGCGATGTACCGTGGGACGCAGTGATCTGAACTCAGCCTGATGCAGATCGCCGGCATGCGCTTCAACACAACTCTCTCCACCCCTCGCCGAGGCAAAAGCAAGATACACGCTTGTATAAATACACGCAGGACCTATAATTAGCATGCCAGTGAGTCCCTGTGCTGTGATGGAAACTTTGGTCACACGCTTTGCATCACCACAGAGGTGAACTGGGCGCTTCAGTGTCTTTAGTGCTCAAACATCCCCTCCACACGTGCATTAACAAATACGACCGACTGATGAACCATTTGTGATGTCACCAATGACGCTCCAAGGCCACACCCAATAAAATGTCTGATGTTCATTGAGAAAATGATGCGAAAACGCGTTTTTTTTTTCAGTGTCAAACAAATGTAGACAAAACGTCACATCACATTTTAAAGTTTAGATCACAACGTATGAATCAGTGGAAGTTTCATCAGAAATTTGAAAATACATTTTCCATTGTACATCCTCTTAAACCTTAAGGCAAAATATTTGCAACTTGATTTGCTCTGAAACTTGTTTCCAATGCAAAACATGACAAAAAAAAAGGTCACAATATTACTTTTGGGACGGCCCGTCATGACTCCCCAACGTGTCCTGTGATTGCAGAGCAAATGTTCAGATGAAACAAAAGGATACAGCAGGAGCAAGTTCATTGTTTGAATATATTTATTGATTTTTCAGATCTCAGTAGTCAAACTTTCAACACGTTTCAAAGTTAATCAGAGGCACCACGCATACATTTTTTTAATTTATAAAAAATGCAGACCTGGAACACTGGAGGAACAAATGAACAACAAAGAATTGGAATCTATTCAGTGTTTCTTACAGTAGAAGGGACAACGTAAAGAAAGGCGGGGTCACAGCAGCTAATGTTAATACTGACTGTCCCGTATGAAGGGACATCCATGGAGTCGGCATCAGCTATCTGAGATGTTCTCTTGATGTTTGGGGTTCTTCTTCAGTTGCTGTGATGAGGACGAGGCTCCGTGTCGGGCTTCACTCTGCCTTCTCGTAGCGACGTGTGCAAACGACATTTCCCAGTGTGAGAGTCTGTGATGGACAGAAAAGAAGTTAAAAAAAACCAACCTAAAACTCAAAACTCCCAACACACCTGCACCAACTGCATGGAGAAACTCACCAGGGTGAGGTTGCTTCCGTTGACCTCCCTCACCAGGCTGGTCTCTTTGCCGTCCCACCTCTGTATGTGAACCATCTTCCCGTCTTCTATTGTCACAATGGACTGCAGACAGCAGACCAACAGAGACAGCTCATTACAAAGTCATGCAGCTAAAAGAGCATCAGGTCCATGTATGACTCCCACTGATCCAGGGCCTCTAGGACATCATTCTATTACCGCTTGGTGTGATCTATCATGAGCTAACATTAGCTACTAGCCCATGCTAGCTAACATTAGCTACTGGCCCATGCTAGCTAACATTAGATACTGTTCCAAAAAAAGGTATTTAACACTTTTTTTCTCCATAAGCTTTTAAGCTTCCTGTGAAAATGTGGTTTCGTCAAGCTGTGTGTGACTCATATACTAAACAAACGTACAGCCTGCAGGGGAAATAAAGCCTCGTTCTCTTTCTTCTCTGCACAGGTTGCTCCAATAAATCACTCCCATTACCCGTCTGTCATACTGGTACTCGTCTGTTTCAGACAAAATCTCCCAGACTCATCAACTCACACATCAAACTGAACAACTGACTCAGCTGCTCCCTCTGGAAGATTCCCAGAGCTGTTTCTCGACTTTTTCTACAAGTCGACCTCTCACCTTGACCTTCCTGTCATCGGCGGTGGTCTCGTCAAACTCCTCTCCTAGCGTGAAGGAGAGCTCTGTGTTCTTGATGGTGCTCTGAGTCTTCACCGTCACTTTGGAGCCGTCCACAGCGATGATGGTGGTGGGTTTGGTCAAGTTACCCACCTTGCGTGTAGCAAAACCAACGCCTGAAAGAGACACAGGTCATTGCTGAGGAGGACGCTGATGCGTTCATGCACAGCGATCAGGTGAAGCACATCTGCGCCGTCTTTCAGGATGAACGTTCCTCTCGCGTGTGGTCAAAAGTCACTGATCAGCCCTTTCCTCTCCCCAAAGCGTCACTCTGCTGTCCAAACCTGCAGCGTAGTCTTCAAACATCACCGCAACCCGTTGACCCGACTGCCTGCCTGGGCATGAACATCTGCATATAATCAGTCAGAGTGAGTGTTGAGTAATCAGCATCTCATCAGTTCACTCTGACTGAACCCTGAAGAAGAACTTTTGTTTGGAGGGGGTTTTTTGTTTTTAGGCCGACGATCCGGAAAAAAACACTACTCTGCCGGCTGTGTGTGTGTGTGTGTGTGTGTGCGCAGACGCCTCACTGATCCATTGATCATACGGATCGGGGGTTAGAGGTTGAAGGGTGTCTGGTTACTACGGTGACCAGAGCAGACAGCTCGATGGTTTTTATGGCTGTGGGGTCAACAGGAAGCCTGGCTCTCTCTATCTCACACACACACTCAAACTTGGTGTCTCAGTTTAGCGTCATTCTTCACATGCACCTGCACACGTCACACACACACACACACACACACGTTCTCGGCCCATTGAGTCCTTGACTTTGAGAGCGTTCATACTCAACCCCTCCCTGTGCCTGAACAATGAACAGCTTTCAGTTACACTCACACACATTATGCTCAAGTAAGCGTGTGTGTGTGGGGGAGTGAGAGACAGAGAATTCCTGTAGCCGACTATTCAGTTACTCACGGCGGGGTGCAGCCCCTCCCTCACACATCCAGCACTTAGACCATGCGGTCAGCCACTCTTCCTCTCTGTCCTCCCCCCGTCTGCTCCCCATCTCCTCCTGTATTCTCCTCACCAGCCACATTCCTCGGCCCCTTTATTCATCCTCCATCTGGGTTCCTCCCTTCATCCTTCCCCACAGCCATGGGACTGTTTCTTTACCCCCCCCCACACTTGGCATCCAGAGCTGTGTAAACTGTCTAATGACCCACATCTATCTTTTACTCAGCTGCTGTTTCACATGTGCTCACATGGAGGAGTGCATCCTTAGGTGGAGGCACAC